>ONZH01028414.1:0-25000 GCA_900303285.1 Rhinella marina | reverse complement strand
TCCCTAGTTTCCAGGCCTAATCTCCATTCCCTCCTATGCTCAGTGTGGTTTCCCCTCCACACCTGAGCATGACATATAGGTGACCTTGTGTTCCCGGGCTTGTCTCTTCTACACGTATTTTCACTTTGTAAGACGTGCAGCCGCTATTTTAGTAAAACCTGATTCATTACCACAAAGTGCAAGGAAATTCGGATTCTTTGCAAAACGAACTTTTCCTAAACTTTGGACTGAATTCCGTTTCAAATGCTTTACTTTGCTCAACATTAGTTGTAGTCATTACTCATTCTGATGGTCCCGTGGGTCATGCAGTGAAGGGAAGGGCACACCTTTTTCCCTTTGGGGCACACCCTGGTTTGGTGGTTTCTCCTGGCTGATGGTGGTTCGGGGTGCCCTTGATGGTGATAACGGTGATGAATTGTCAGGTGCAAGGAAGGGTGCCCTGCAGCATGGAGACAATGATGAGGCAGTTCTGACAGTTGAACTGTTCTTTACTGAAGGATCAGGTTCAGGTACATTATTCACAGTTCTCAGCATGCATGGACCGGCAGTTCATACACAATGTGCAATTTCTGCAGATCTCACAGGTTACACGGCTACAAAGGTACTTAGTAGGCCATGATATCTCTTTAAAACAATTTTTCTCACACTGCACTTCTCTGGCTAGCTAACTTTAGCATAAGTATCCAGAAATAAAGGTGCAACAATTCTCTTCACTATGCAACCACAGGGCTGCCCCCAATGTCAGAATAAGTTCTGCACCTTTTCCACAGGTTCCCATACTCACAGTTACTGGTACTACAGTTTTCCACAGTGGGATGTAGTATAGTTGGCATATCCGGACTCTTCCTTTTTAGGTCTGTCCAGGCACCAGAAGACTTGAATCTAAACAATTTTACTGCAGTGCCTATAAGCTTCAGTTTAAGGCCTCTTTTACACTAGCGGCAGCATGGATCCGGCAGGTGAAGGGTGCCGCCAGATCCGTGCTGCCGCAGGGACATGTGTGGGGCCGGAACCGTGCTCCGGCCCCACACATATCACACAGTACCGACACACAGACAAACACACACAGACATATACACATACAAATACACATACATACTTACATGCTCCCGGCAGGTCTCCACAGCGCAGGAGGAGCAGGACGGCGCACACATAGGACGATTCCCCACAGCGCCCTCTGCTGGGCGCCGCGTGGAATCATCCTATGTGTGCGCCGTCCTGCTCCTCCTGCGCTGTGGAGACCTGTCAGGAACATGTAAGTATGTATGTGTATATGTCTGTGTATGTTTATGTGTACAGTACAGACCAAAAGTTTGGACACACCTTCTCATTCAAAGAGTTTTCTGTATTTTCATGACTATGAAAAATGTAGATTCACACTGAAGGCATCAAAACTATGAATTAACACATGTGGAATTATATACTTAACAAAAAAGTGTGAAACAACTGAAAATATGTCTTATATTCTAGGTTCTTCAAAGTAGCCACCTTTTGCTTTGATTACTGCTTTGCACACTCTTGGCATTCTCTTGATGAGTTTCAAGAGGTAGTCATCTAAAATGGTATTCCAACAGTCTTGAAGGAGTTCCCAAAGATGCTTAGCACTTGTTGGCCCTTTTGCCTTCACTCTGCGGTCCAGCTCACCCCAAACCATCTCGATTGGGTTCAGGTCTGGTGACTGTGGAGGCCAGGTCATCTGGCGTAGCACCCCATCACTCTTCTTCTTGGTCAAATAGCCCTTACACAGCCTGGAGGTGTGTTTGGGGTCATTGTCCTGTTGATAAATAAATGATGGTCCAACTAAACGCAAACCGGATGGAATAGCATGCCGCTGCAAGATGCTGTGGTAGCCATGCTGGTTCAGTATGCCTTCAATTTTGAATAAATCTCCAACAGTGTCACCAGCAAAGCACCCCCACACCATCACACCTCCTCCTCCATGCTTCACGGTGGGAACCAGGCATGTAGAGTCCATCTGTTCACCTTTTCTGCGTCGCACAAAGACACAGTGGTTGGAACCAAAGATCTCAAATTTGGACTCATCAGACCAAAGCACAGATTTCCACTGGTGTAATGTCCATTCCTTGTGTTCTTTAGCCCAAACAAGTCTCTTCTGATCGTTGCCTGTCCTTAGCAGTGGTTTCCTAGCAGCTATTTTACCATGAAGGCCTGCTGCACACAGTCTCCTCTTAACAGTTGTTGTAGAGATGTGTCTGCTGCTAGAACTCTGTGTGGCATTGACCTGGTTTCTAATCTGAGCTGCTGTTAACCTGTGATTTCTGAGGCTGGTGACTCGGATGAACTTATCCTTCGCAGCAGAGGTGACTCTTCCTTTCCTGGGGCAGTCCTCATGTGAGCCAGTTTCTTTGTAGCGCTTGATGGTTTTTGCGACTGCACTTGGGGACACTTTCAAAGTTTTCCCAATTTTTCGGACTGACTGACTGACCTTCATTTCTTAAAGTAATGATGGCCACTCGTTTTTCTTTACTTAGCTGCTTTTTTCTTGCCATAATACAAATTCTAACAGTCTATTTAGTAGGACTATCAGCTGTGTATCCACCTGACTTCTGCCCAACACAATTCATGGTCCCAACCCCATTTATAAGGCAAGAAATCCCACTTATTAAACCTGACAGGGCACGCCTGTAAAGTGAAAACCATTTCAGGTGACTACCTCTTGAAGCTCATCAAGAGAATGCCAAGAGTGTGCAAAGCGGTAATCAAAGCAAAAGGTGGCTACTTTGAAGAACCTAGAATATAAGACATATTCTCAGTTGTTTCACACTTTTTTGTTAAGTATATAATTCCACATGTGTTAATTCATAGTTTTGATGGCTTCAGTGTGAATCTACAATTTTCATAGTTATGAAAATACAGAAAACTCTTTGAATGAGAAGGTGTGTCCAAACTTTTGGTCTGTACTGTATGTCTGTATGTATGTGTGCAGGTGACGGATCCATCATGAACTCCATTGAAAGTCAATGGAGGACGGATCCGTTCACCATTGTGGCACACCAAACGGATCCGTTTTGGTGCGGATGCCTGGACCGGAGAGCAAACCGCAGCATGCTGCGGTTTGCTCTCCGGTTTAAAGACGGAACGGAATGCTTTTAAGAGCATTCCGTTGTCTTCAGTTCAGTTTTGTCCCCATTGACAATGAATGGGGACAAAACTGAAGCGTTTTATTCCGGTATTGAGCCCCTATGACGGAACTCAATACCGGAATTATAAAACACTAGTGTGAAAGTAGCCTAAGCAGTTCATCTCCTCAACACTGGAATGCTTTTCAATATTTTCTTTTGTCTCGTTCTTTACGTTAGTTGGTCTTCAACTTTTCTCTGGCTGTCTCTCTATCCAGGATGATATTTTGCTACTTTCCTTTTCACCATCTAAACACTAACTCTTTACATTGAGTTCTAACCACTCCCTATAGGGAGGATGACAACAGCCCCACCTAGTGATGGAAGCTAAGGCTTATTAATTCTTTGTGTACCATAAATGCATGAAATTAATGCATCCCCTAATAAAACATATTTCCAACAATTATGCAGTGGGCTACTGCCATAGAAATGTATGGGATTTTCCTAGGATTTTCCACAAATCTCTGATAGGTGCCAATTGAAGTAGTTGCAGACCTCCATGTCTAGGTGGAACATATACTGGTGTTTCTGCAATGCAGAAAGACTTAAAGGAGTTGTGCAAAGCATTAAAGTTTGCAACTATCTTGTAGACTAACTAACTGATCAGTGGGGCTCCTACTGCTGGGATTCCCCTACTAATTCTGATAATGGGTGTGACGAACCGTACCCGCAGCCCCGCCCTGGGCGTGCTTACGTGGGGATCACGCGGTACGGTTCAGTCTTTGACTACAAACACGTGACGTTCCACGACCCCTCGGGGTGTGTAAGGTTACGTACGGTGCGGTTTTTCACAGACGCCTCCTGTCCACGCGAGCACAGGCAGGCACAGAAAGGGAGAGAGAGTAGCCCACGCGATCCTTGCGTGGCACTACGCTCACTCATAATCCTGACCAGCTGAGAGACCCTTTTCGCTATCACCAGTGAAACCGAGTCTATCAGCCCAGTAGTACTGCCACCAGCTCTCGTTTGATATAACTCCGGTCTGTTAACGGATTATATCGGGTGAGCAGCCAACCCTAGGTAGCGTATAACAATATTACCGAGAGCACAGACGTGGGGATTCGTGATCGAGATACAAGAACAGCACCAGATTAAATTATATATTTAATCGCCTTAAGGGCACACTAGATATAACTATATACACAGAAGATGGAAACAACAGTCAGATATGCAAATACAAGTGGTATGGTACAACAGAATTGAACAGAACAGTAGTCAGTTACCAGAGAGATGGATAGTCCGTTAAGATAATTTCTGGGTTGAGGTAAGGCCTGGCTGTAACATCATTGATGTCAGCCGCTTGTCCAAGGGTCCCTCCAAACATCATGCTCCAGGTAACCCCCCCTTCAGAGAAAGACAATGGCCTCTGTTCTCTGGGGCCTTTTACCCTGCAACCTGTCCCAGTTTTGGTAGCAAAAGCTCCACAAAACCATTATGGCCCATAGCTCCAGACCGGGAGGTCACAGGGAAAGGGTTCTGATACCAACTGATTCGCCTGAGTTCCGGCTACAGGTGAAGACCAAACACGACAGGTTCCTGCATGGAGATCCCCGTATCTCCGCTTCCTGACATGTGATTGCTAACCTATGGACATGTACCTGTCCCTCTCTGTCCCTGTCTCGCGAATATATGATTGGCTTATGCTTGTGATTAACAGCCAGTCCATAATTGTTTATTAATTCCTGGCTCCAATATGTCTGGAAAGTGGGTATCATGTCTAACAAGCTGATAGTTCCCTGCTGAGGGTTCTTCCTATGGAAAGGGCTTTGGTTCCGGAGTGGCTGGGAAAGGTGTGAATCATATACAAGTGACCTGCTTTGAAGGCAGGCCCCTGCGGTGTTTACTCCATCTGCTAGGTGCCAGCACATGGCTGCGATTAAGTCATGTCTAACATGGATCATGATTCCTATGATTAAATCATGGCTAAAACCTGGATCATGATTCCTTATTCCTCAAAATTGGGATCCCATTCCCCCTCTTGGTGGGGGAGCAGGTTGAGCATATGCACTGCTGCTCCATTCATTCTCTATAGGATTGTCAGAGATAGCTGACTACAAAGTCTGGCTGATTATGGCAGTACCACAGAGAATGAATGGAGCAGCAGGTAACTTTAATACTTGGAACACTCCCTTTAAATGGGGAAAGCAGTTTGCATGTGTGACCACCTCGCCATTCATTATTTGCCTTGATGATCATAAATTAATTCTCCTGATAGGTAGGAGGACCAGGTCTAGAACCCAGGTCATGCCATAAATTTCTAGTAGGTTGAGGACCCACTTGGACTCCTTCTTGTTCAGAAGAACAACGTTCCTTCACCACATCGAGGCTGAATGGAAAATTGGCATTCAGACTGCATTTAGAGACTGAATTAAACTTTCCATTAATGCTCCACTTGGATGCTGCTGTCACTTCACCTGATTGAATTGGGGCAAAGGACTCCCATTTTCTCACTAGGTGGTGGTTCCAATTTTGGAGACATAGCATGAATGTCACTTCACATACAAGGAATACATAGGAATACTTACATTTACAGATTTTTTTAATTTTATTTTAGGGGAAAGGCTGTTTATATAATAATAAGGCTGTCTTTATATCATTTGTGGCCTAGGTTATCTTTACAATGTATTTAAAGACGCACTCTTCCCTATATAGTGCAGGATAGGCAATTATTAAAGAATAAGATAGAGGCTGTTGTTTATGCCTTGTGTATACCTGTTTTATTTTATGTACCATTTGTGGTTTGTCTGCCATATTGATTCCTGCTTTTCCTCAGATATGGATTGTGTATGAACTCAATGTGCGGTAAGGACCTTGTGATGTCACAGGGTGACATGACATGCTAAAGTCACGTGGGTTTGAAGCAGCCACGGGATGTAGAAGCAGGATAATAACTACATCCCATGGGCTGTGGTAATAAAGATTAGTTATATAAAAATAATAATAACTAAACCTTATGATAGTGTTTAGGGTGAAGAGCATGGACACTGAAATTGAGGCTTTGAATGTCACATGCCCCTGTGATGTTAGAAGGTCCTTACAGCACACGTAGTTTAAACACTACCCTCAGATACAGTTTTCCTAATGAATTATGATTTGCAGAGACAGAAGGGATGGAGTCTCACCACACTGCTCTGAGTCCTCTAAGGGCAGCCATGACAGATTGGTGACACAGAACTACTGTCCCCTTACACTGCAGGACAAGGGTGTAGCTAAAGGCCACCCTTCCCTCAGTGCTTTGTGACCAGGGGCAGGGCACATAGCCTTTGTGCTGACTGAGGCAACCCCCCCATGCCAAATTCTTGACCTAACCCCTTCCCTCCAGCCAGAGGTGTAACTTGACCAGCATGCACTTTCTATAATACTGATGTCTTCTTATGCGGCACAAGTGTCTTTGGGCCCCCCAGGCTCCTGGGCCTGGTAGAGACTGCTACCTCTGCACCCCCTATAGCTGATGATTGCCCCCCAGATAAAACAAGCCATTATAAATAATGAAAGGTATTTGAGAATATATTTATAATAAAGTAATATTTAAGCATTTTCATTTTCTTACACCCCTTTAAGGTGTAACAAATTACACTGCTAGAATGCTAGTGGTGTGTTAGCAATATATATAAAATAAAAACAAACAACAACACTTCTTTAATTTCATCTGGAAATGCCAGAACTGTTTGAGACAATTTTAGATTTTCTGAGGACATTATCTGATGCCACAGACAAATAATATTCTGCTGCCGAATACCATTTGCAAGACTCAAATAAACCGAAAGCATTACAATGTAGGAAAATCACATTAAGTTGACTTGCTACTGTGGAATGTGGAATGTGAGATAATAAGTAGAAAGTGCAAGTGTATGTAGGACTGAAAACTCTGTAGACTCATATTCCTGTAGCAACGACATATCAGCCATCAACTGTAAAATTGGATATTAATGACTCTATTAAGGAACTTCATGTCTTAGGCAGCTTGAAGTCAGCCATTCTGGTGATCAAACCAAGACACAACCTAAACTTTCACTTGGGGGAACCTTTAGGGTACGGCCACACACGGTATCCTGATGCACTGTTGAAGGCCAAAATCAGGACTGGATCATAAAAGGAGAGAATGTATTAAAGACAGATACAACTTCTCTTTTTTAATTCACTCCTGATTTTGCCTTCCAAAACTGCACCAGGAAACCTGACCGTGTGGCCATACCCTCAATATTACCATCGCTTGGTGGAATTTGGTAGACCTGAAAACTTTTTTCTTAATGTCCATCCCATCAGAAAAAGCAATGAGAAACATGAAAAACGAGTTTAAAAAACAAACAACTTCCTGAATACCCAAAAGAAACATCCTGTCTTACCAGACTTTCAATGAATCTGTAACCTGGGCCAGTAAGATAAGAAACTGACATTAAATATTTATGATATAAGTCTTCCTCTTTTCCAGTCATCCTCTGAAGACTACTCAATCTACACCCATCATAGATGCACCACACAAGTTTACCTTTGTTCTCTTATCAATGCTTCAGTACACACACACACTTATCAAAAGGAATTTCACGTCAGCTACTGTTCAGACCTTGACCCGTGTCACTACAGGGGTGAGATTCATTAGTCATACATACTGCACAGTATACCTTCTATGCTCATAGGGAAATAGACATGAATGGAATGTGTGCATTATGAAATCTGTTAAATGAAGAAGTTAGCAAATGCTATGGAGATATATGTACATACAGTATTTATGAAACTACCTCATATAATACACAGAACATGTTTCTCATCCATCATCATACAGAAGTAAATATTGAAGAGTAAATGATAGTGAGCTAAAAAACAGAAAAATGGACAGAGGCAGCGCCTCATCTGCAGGATCACCAGGTGTACAGTGATGTAAAAACTAGGTAATACGCTCAACTTTTGGTGTTGTGTAAACCACAACAGTTTGAAGAGCAGGCTGTATTTCTATACCGCACAGCGAGGTGTGTTCATGGGTAGCTGGCGCTGCCAAGGTCCACTTGTCTGCTCTTCGGGTAACCGATGGCTGTATGTCAATCGGAGGAAGGATAAGGAAAAACGTGACCTGTATCACGGCGCTCTCTCCAGTAACAGTTAGTATATAAAATAAGTTCTTTTATTAAAGAGGTTATCTAATTTCATAAACAGCCCCCCCCCATGTGCTGGGCCCCTCACACAGAATATACCTACCCAATCCCAGCGCCGCTCCTAGTCCCCGCACCGACGCTGCTGCTTCGTCCTGTACATGGATGAAAACATCCATTGTTGGGGGGGAGCAGCCAGTGGCAGGCGGGGACAAGCCTCCCTAGCGTCACCCGCAATGTGGGAGAAGCAGCAGTGGCAGTGTGGGGACCAGGAGCGGCACCGGGAGGGGGGAGCAGGGTAAGTATATTCTGTGTGAGAGGCCCGGCACATGAAGGGGCTGTTTATGACATTGGATAACCCCTTTAATGTTATGCGTTTTGAGGGCGAATTGCCCTCTTCATCAGACGTACATACACATAGTACAAGGTTATTTAAAACATCAGTATTTTGTGCAGAAAGGCAGGTAGGCGAAGAAGGAGTAAGAGGGCAAGTAGGTACCAGAGGAAAATTGTGGCTGGTGTTGACCGCTTGCAGTACATGTAATAATAGAAAGAAGGGAAAAGAGGACATATCGCTTCACCAGTAGTACACGGTGAAGTGGGGCCTGGCTGCCTGATCCCTAAGAACAGCAGCTGTATGGTGCCTGTGCCTGCCTCATATAGCAGGATAGCGGTGGGCACAGAGTGCTGCCATAACAACTGTTAGAGACTCCACTGAAGTGCCACTGTAGAAAAGATGGTGCATTTAGAAGAAGTCCCCGAACAGATTTGTATCAATTCCTTCACTCATAGCTTGAAAAGGGTCACTGATTTTAAAGGGTCAACCTTTTCTGGCTTCTCTCTGCCTATTTTGGCTGATGAAACCATCTATGATTGCACATGGATGTATCTTTTGATAAGATCTTGTCCTGCTTTCCTCATTCTTGGTTTATCCATGCACAAACTATCATCTGTTGAAAGGTACTATTGTACTTATTCTTATAAAGCTGTCAGTACTCTACCTCCAAGAAACAGAGGACATTGATAAATTCTACTCATTACACCTCATTTGTCCTGGAATTGGATCATCTCCAGAATTAAAGGCACTTGTAATGTCAGTTGTTGACTTGCTTGTTTATATAGCTATTGGCATAGGTGGATACAGGCTGTGTTCTCATTCCATGATGTTAAACTCATGCCCTCGCCCTTCCCCTCCGAGATCCCATTGTCTTCTTTCTTCCCTCTCAATGCTCTGTTAATAGGGGGAAGTTTACATTGGTTTTCCTGTGCTCCCTTTGGCCCCAGAGAAATTCTTAGAACCTAATGTGACTTCCTTCCTTCATCTTTAAGAAAAATATCTATGTCCTTCACTGCAGTCCTATCATTTACTAAAGTATTATCTACATTATTATGACACATGGAAACAATTGCATTTATGCAAGATGTAGCTTGAAGCATGCATTCAACAACTATATTTATGACCAGCAGACAGTGAGCTGCATTGTATCAAAGAGCAAATAGGACAGTCTATTGAGCCTAGAAAAGACTAGAAATTAATTCTGTGAAGTCCATATCCGGTCTTCTGGCTGATACATCTCATTGTCAGGCACAAAACACCGCCCGTCCCCTACTTGATATAGCAAGATTTTCAATAAATTCAGGCTAGTCTTATGCAGAATTATAGCTTTCCAGGGGATTTGACTCATTTCAAAAAGTTGTCCTCTGATTTGTTGGAAGGATCACAGGGTATCCTACAGCTGGGATCACCTAGTCTTAAAGGGCATCTGTCAGCAAATTTGTACCTATGACACTGGCTGACCTGTTACATGTGCTCTTGGTAGCTGAAGGCATCTGTGTTGTTCCCATGTTTGCATGTGCCCGCATTGCTGAGAAAAATGATGTTTTAATTTATGCAAATGAGCCTATGGGGATAACAGGGGCGTTGCCGTTAAACCTAGAGGCTCTGCTCTCTCTGCCACTGCCACGCCCCTCCACTTTGATTGACAAGACCAAGCAGTGAAAACGTCATCACAACTGGCCCTGTCAATCAAACCGGAGAGAGCACTGTAGTTGCAGAGAGAGCTTCTATGTTTAATGGCAACTCCCCTGTTGCTCCTAGAGACTCATTTGCATATATTATAACTTCATTTTTCTCAGCAATGCGGGCACATAGGAACATGAGACCAAAATAGATCCCTTGCAACAGGTCAGCAGTTTCAGAGGTATAAATCTGCTGACCTATCCTCTCTAAATAGGTTATCCAAGACTTAAAAAGACCATGGTCGACCCATGGTGGGGTTCATACTTAACTGGCCCCCGCTGCTGGATTCTAGCTCCATTTCTCCCCTGCCATCTATGCATCTCCACAATGCTCTGACATAAACATCCTGTTGACAGGCACCACATGACAATCACTGGATGCAGCGGTCACCTGTCACCTGTGCGTCACGGGACCCAGTGAAGTGCCGCATGGGTGACAGGTCACCACTGCGCCCAGTGATTGTCATGTGGTGCTTGTCAACAGGATGTTGATGCCAGAGCATTGCAGAGCTGCAAAGATGGTCAGGGAGCAATGAAGCCAGAAACCAGTGGTAGGGACCAGTAAGTATGAACCCCACCATGGGTTGGCCACTCTCTGAGGTCTTTGTAAGTCTTGTATAACCCCTTAAATCTACAAGGGAATGGGTCACCAAAGGTTCAATTTCCAGCACAACCACATGTAGTATTACAGTTTTATTTGAAATCAGTGGGCAGTATAGACATACTGGGTCCTCCAGAGCATACAACCCCTTACTCAGATACATTACAGAAATACTCTACTAAATCACCCCCAAGTCTACCATCATATATTGTACTGCACCTTCTTACAGTATATCATAGGTTGAAGACCAAGAGCTAGAAAAGTTCTTTTAAGTCACTCCCCACTCTGACTCATAGAGTCCTGAACTGGGGCCTCTCAAACATTAACTCTGAATTTCCTATTAAGGAAACATGTTTACGAAGGCTGGGACTACTTGGTGATTTTGGCTGTGACTCACACGACCATGCATGACCATGTATGACTTGCAAGTTACCATATTACCCCAGAATCGCTAAAAAAATCCAACACTGCTGGATGTTTTGAGATTCTAGGGTTGCAGTTGTGCCACCTTTCTGTCCCACTGCCACTCTTTTTGGTTCAATGGCTGTACTGATACATGGCAATACTTGGTCGCACGACAAGTGTCAAGGCCAAGATCATCATGTAGCCCCAGCAAAATATTTAAAGAGGATCTGTCAGTTTAATATGCTGCCCCAAGTAAGCAAGCATATTACATCTACAAGTCCATACAACTTGGCTACTAGGAGTGCTTAAAGAATATGCTGGACAGAGTCTGTTGTATTCAGTTTCGGAGCGCTCTCCCAACACTTCCTGCCACCCTACTCCCATCAGGATAGTGACTGAAAAGCAGATATGTATGCACAAACACAACTAGTACAGATAGAGGCAGCAGGTGGTGGGAGCACAGGGGATATCAAGACAGGGACAGAAAGCACCAGTCTTGATCCCAATGTGTCTATTGTATTCTTTCATAATGGATTCATTTGTGCCTTTTCAGCTACTAATAGTATGGACCTACTGTATACCTTTAAATGACATAATTATATGATAATTATATGATATACGATTTCATGCATTTACAAAAATGTTTCTAACCAAAATATTTCATCTATGGGTGAAGGTAATTTTGCTTATTTAGGCATCTCAATTGAGACCACTTATTAATGAATACATTTGGAAAAAATGGGCTGCAGAGGTAAACACTTATTAGCACAGATATGCATTCATTTGATGCCAGTGCAACTGACTGAAATGAAGAAGAAGATATTTATCAAAAACAGTGGGTATAACTTCAAACGTAATAGTTCATGACTCTCTACTTTCCCTAGCATCCTTCAGTTATTGAAAGTCTGTCCGTAGGGGCTCCTCAGCCTGACTGATTCTAAAAGAATATATAATTTTTTTTTTAGATATAAATTGCCATGAATGCAGTTAGTGATTTTCAGCTTTGTGTATTATAGCCTGGTAAAACAGGTATCAATATTCTTCTAAGTTCTTTAATAAATCTCACAGATCCAGATGGACCAATATTTATCTTGATATATGATTCTCAATATTTAATTTGACTCCAAATGCAAACTACAATATATTTATCCCTAAGCTTCATTTACAGTAAATTTATTATGAAAAGAAACTATAGGTTACAATTACAGCTTCCAGATTTCATCATAGTTTTCCCCACTGGAGACATGCCTTAGCAGCATGCTTTGGATTGTCCCTCCCTTGATGTTGTGGAGCTACATAGTTCATTTTTGACTGACACTTATCATAACATGTCGCCATTGCATTGTGTTATTGGAAGAAACAAGCAAATCTATTTTACCTAGTCATTTGGCCCACACTTCTTGTGATAAATTTGAGGTGAGGCACGCATGCCAGTTCTCAGATAATAGCACTGAGTATCTCAAGATAAAATAGCCTTGGTTAGCTGACTGGCCTTCGGGGTGCTCTTTCTCATTAGGAAGACCATCTCGCATGCATGAGGAGTATTGTAGCCCAGTCAATGCTGCTTTGCAATTCTGTATTTCTAAATGCAAATTAGTATATCTTGTATCTGCTGGGATCAGAAATGCTTAGTGTTCTTTTCTTTTTGTAATGAAAGCTAATTTGAATGTCTTTCCAAGAAACCAAATACAGATGCAAACCAGTTTTCTTTCCAAAAGGAAAATAACACTAAGCCTATATGATACCAGCAGATATAGATCTAAAAGACCTTAGAGTGTTATATACCAATTTTCAGGGCACTCGGGGCATATTTGATTTCGGTATAATCAGTTTGGGAGCCAAATAAATGTTTTTGAAAAATTTGGTGAATCTGAGATGAAACAAATGTCAAGAAATTCGTTCATCTCTAGGTATTGACCTATGAGTATGAACCAATGTAATTGCTATGGACAATGTAGAGTGAATTTAGGAGATGCATTAGTGTTATAGAGAGTAGAAGTAGGAAAAGAAAGAATAAAAGGATATTGATGTTAACTTTTGGGCCGGGTTCCTACATGTCTTTTTGCTGATGTTGCAATGTCTATGGAGATATAAGCCTTGTGCAAGATCAAATAATCCATTGGGAAGGAGAATGGTGCCAAATCAGATTGAGTTTCTTCTTTTAATGTAGGCAAATGTTTTCTATTTCTATGCTGTATTCCTTTTAGAGGATAAAGACAAAACATGGGTTGTTTATACTAAGTGATCCCAAAAAGTTTTATTCATAAAAAAGGGTTAATAATTTTAGATCATGTTCAGATCCCATTAGGATGGTGTAGGCCACAAGTGAGGTGTAATAAGTGTTTACTGCCCTATCCTTGTATTTAAAGATCCTTAGACAATGCAGGTGAGCTTGTTAGTGCCCCTATCACCCGGTACCCTAGATTCCACACTGGCCCAATCTGTGGCCAGGTGTGGAATTAGTACGGTATATGAAATGTTTGGGATATAACATTTTCAAAAATGATTCCTAATTAATAATAGGCCTAATTCCAAAATATGTACACCTACCAGAATATGATATTGGTATGGCCTCATCAGGAATATGCAGTGCAGGTCTGGGTACCAGTCAATAGAAAGGATGCCATGGAGTGTGAGTGTCAAGTTAGAGAAGCTACAGGTAGAAACAAGGCCTATAAGTATAAACTCCTGCTATTAAGGCCCAAAGAGAAGCCTCATCCAGGAAACACCATTCCTGAGACTAAAAAGCTTTCAAATAACAAGTTAACTGAGACAATACCCCTGATGAAAGGAGACATCCACAGAAGGTTTAGAACCATCAAGACTGCACTGGATTCAGACAGTAAGGTACCACTCGTTTATGACATTAAGACTTTACTGCTTCTGGAAAGGTTTAATTGCCTACGGCACCGAATAAACTTTGAGATGGACAGGCCATCCAGATCTAAGATCTGCACTCCTCAGCCCAGGAATAGCAGAAAGAGTTAATTAGAATGGAATTGCATGCCCCTGGTTATTTGACAAAGTTGCAATGTGAGCTTAGAGTGAGAGGCATACTACCATTACTGCTACCATTTATACACAACTATTGGGAGAGTCATTATAAGTAACATACCTCAGAACTGTGTCTTTTGCTGCTGTATAAACTACTTCTCCCATTATCTATTTAGTAGGAAGAAGGTTATTCCATCTACACTGGGCCTGGCAATTGTCACCACCATTTGCTGTCCCTCATTCTGCCTGCCCTCCTGTCTCGCACCATGCCAAATATCCACAATCAAAGGCACCCCAACTACCATCAGGCAGGAGCCCCAGAAGGTCAGTGAGTGTCCTGAGGGTGCACCCTCCATTCACTGTGCATGTCTCAGGGAGTGCCAGAGGGAAGACTGCCACTGTGAACTGTGAGTACTGCTGCTACTATTATCGTCACTACCACTCTTTTCATTCTCGTCTTCCACTGTGGGACACTGCAACAGTAAGAACTGGTAATCTGTGGGCTAGTCTACCTCAGGAAGTGGTCATGGCAGGAACAGTTGACGGTTTTAAAAAAAGGCTTAGATGATTTCTTAAAAGTAAATAACATTAATGCTTATGAAAATGTGTAGAAGTCTGGTTCTCACCCCTCTTTCCTAAAATTCCCATTCCCACCCATCCCTTGGTTGAACTTGATGGACTTATGTTTTTTTCAGCTGAACAATGTAGCTATGTAGACACACAGTCACAAATTCCAATGCAGTTAACATTATATGCTGTTAGATACTCACACATGAATATCATAGGGGAATATAACTAAACTAGATGGTGTTTTAAAGGTTCTCTATATACTTAAAAAGTTATATATTGGCAAACTTTGTTGCTACTAAGTTCTAGCTGAACACTTGCACTTTGCTCACGGATTGCTCTATTAACTTGTGATCTTCGCAGTTTATAAGGCTCTGCTCACAGTATTCTATTCACAATCATCATATGACAACTATGACAACTATGACATCAGTTTTGGATGAATCTTAATAAATCCTGACTTCTTCCTTTGACTTATTATAGGGTTTGACTCAATTCTGTTGGGAATCCAGTATTCTTGACAGTGAAAATACAGGAACCTCTAATGGAAAGAGCATAGCACAAATATGGGCAGAAGCTAATATCCATCTCTGTTGCCTGCAGCAATATTAAAGCACAGTTTAAAGGGTTTGTCCAGGATTTTTATATTGATGGCTTATCCTTATTCACATCAGTGGGAGCAGCAACCAGCTCTCTCCACTAGCCAATAGATGGCTCTCTGTAGTCTCTGCTATGGAGACACTTTGGAACAGCTGATCGTTGAGGAAGTTTGGTGTAGGACCCCAGCCGATCAAATGTTAATGGCCTTTCCTGAGTAGAGGTCATCCATATAAAAATCCTGAACAACCCCTTTAAGACTCTGTTCACATCACATTTATGGCTTCCATTTAACATATACATCCATATGTTAATGTACCATGTCATCCATAGGTTCCCAATGTATAAAAAAGTGCAAATTTTAAAATTTATGGGATGAATTTATCATTTGTGGTGGTTTTGGTGTCTGCGGCTTTGTGAGGGTGCGCCAAATGTATTAACTGGTTCACAGTAATAAAGTGCAATGTGGTATACGCCTATGTCTGTAAAAGTACACTAGGAGGGTGCCTGGTGTGGAGATATCAATTTTTGGAACTTTTTAAAAAGAAATAACACTTACAGGTGTTCTAGTTTGAAATCCTGACCTACTTTTCGCTCCACTTCTAAAAGTGGTGAGGCTCACCAAATGTCGCAAAAATATGCACCAAAAGATGCAAGTGGACATCATTTGCAACTTTTTTAGTTGACAAAACAAGCATTGTAGATTTGCTAAATGAACCCTATGTTTTTCTTTTACTGCATACCATTGTATGTAGTCTACCATGCATATTTACTATAGACCAGGGGTCGGGAACCTATGGCTCGCGAGCCAGATATGGCTCTTTTGATGGCCGTATCTGGCTCGCAGACAGGGCTCCTACCTGTCAGTGGCGTCAGGTGCGGCGCGGCCCTGCAGAGGGAGATGAGCGCTTCCATTATGGAAGCGCTCATCTCCATAGTCATCTGTATCGCCGTCCTCAGGACGGCGATACAGATGACTGTATTGTACTGGGGCAGGGGAGGGAGAGGTGTCTCCCCTGCCCGTTCCTCTGATAGGCTGCAGGCACGTCATCGCGCCGCCTGAGCCGTACAGCGCGGGACACAGGCCAGAAGAGGCCTGCATCGCATCGCTGCTGGAGGTAAGTATAAGTGTTAATTTTTTTTTTATTATTTTACTGGCACATGGGGGCTTTGGGGGCATTTTACTGGCACATGGGGGCACTGGGGGCATTTTTACTGGCACATGGGGGCACTGTGGGCATTTTACTGGCACTGGGGGCATTTTTACTGGCACATGGGGGCACTGGGGGCATTTTTACTGGCACATGGGGGCACTGTGGGCATTTTACTGGCACTGGGGACATTTTTACTGGCACATGGGGGCACTGGGGGCATTTTTACTGGCACTGGGGGCATATTTACTGGCACATGGGGGCACTGGGGGCATTTTTACTGGCACATGGGGGCACTGGGGGCATTTTTACTGGCACTGGGGGCATTTTTACTGGCACATGGGGGCACTGGGGGCATTTTTACTGGCACATGGGGCACTGGGGGCATTTTTACTGGTACTGGTGGCATTTTTACTGACATGGGGCACTGGGGGCATTTTTACTGGCACAAGGGGGCACTGGGGGCATTATTACAGGCACTGGGGCCATTTTTACTGGTATGGGGGGCATTTTCTGGCACATGGGGGCACTGGGGCATTTCTTACTGGCACAAGGGGGCACTGGGGGCATTATTACAGGCACTGGGGCCATTTTTACTGGTATGGGGGGCATTTTTCTGGCACATGGGGGCACTGGGGCATTTCTTACTGGCACATGATTTTGGGGGGGAATCAATGGGGGGAACTTCTGGCGCATTATTGGGGCATTTCTTACTGGCACATAATCTGTGTGGTACTAGTGGCACAGTACTGGGGGTGGTAGGATGATTTGTCCAGAAGATGGGAGGATGATGGAAAAGTAGTAAACTAAGATTTTTTTCTGTCAAACTGCAGACATGAGAAATGGCTGAAAAATGGCGTCTGGTCTGAAAGGAGAAGATGAGGAAAGAGAAGATGTACATCCGAGGAGACGTCACTGGATGTACGAGGTATGGGGCGCTGTATTATACTGGATGTAAGAGGTATGGGGCGCTGTATTATACTGGATGTAAGAGGTATGAGGCGCTGTATTAGGCGGGGGGGGGGGGGGCAGGGGCCCAAGCTGAACTCTTGCACCAGGGCCCATGAGCCTTTAGCTACGCCCCTGCTACCTGTCTATGGGAAGGATGCATGCACCGCGCTCCATCAGGCCGCGGTGCACGCTGATATTGGTAGTTCTTTGATGGCCTGATAAGCATTGGCGGCAGTGGTGAGCGGCAGGGAGCATGGACTACATTTCCCATAACTCCCTGCATAGCCGCGCCGTCTGCAAGCACGCACCTGCGTCCCCTAGTGAAGTGGCATCTGCCTCCTCCCTTGTGTCTCCCTTGGACGTTCCAGAAACCCCTGGCTGTGCTGCTGCTTTGAAGGTGAACATTATAACATGGAAATTGTTACACAGCCTCATGGTCAGCAGCAGTGAGCTGCATCAATAAAGGGGCTGTGTAATACAGTGTGTCCCACCAACCCCCCCTTCCCACTTCACCCCTGAAAATAATCCCACATAATCCATTATATAGCCCCCCCCCAAAAAAAAAAAAAATATGGCCTTAAAAAACATCTGCCACCCATATTACACCAATGCCAGCTTCCAGTCATGCGCAGGAAAAAGAAGAAGCCAGACTGCTGGACTGATGTCATGCATCGCAAGCTCACAATGTAAGTTATTTATTTAATTTTTTTACTGCTAATTACCATTGTTTCAGTCCAGTTGTGGCTTTATACAGCAGGGAGGAGCATTCCTTGCTGTACTAAGTGAACATTGGAGCGATTGATCTGTCAATGGCCCTTTAAACATTTTGTACGGCTCTCGCGGAATTATATTTCAAAATATGTGGCGTTTACGACTCTCTTAGCCAAAAAGGTTCCTGACCCCTGCTATAGACCCATGAAAACAAGGAGTACTTCCAGGTAAAGTGCTAGTCTGCATTGGTGAGGTTCTTCACTTCTTATCCTGGTCCCCAGTATGTCAAAATACCATGTAATCTAATGTAGAAAGAGCCAGAGGGATAACAAGAAGGAAAAGTCAAAATGGTCTACTACACTTTTACCTAATAACAAAATAATGTGTTATTTTTATAGATTCGGCTTAAACAATGCTGGACATTTATTCTAGATGTTTCTGCAGCTGCACATGTTATTATTGGAGGGCTTCCAGCACTAAAAGTGGCAACTCTGCAAACAATATATTGGGGAGGAACGAGTAAAAAAAAAACATTTACGGGGTCACTTGGCAAACCTCCCCACCACCCAAAAGCCTTGAGTGATAGGGTCTTGGTGCTCACTAGTGAACCCTTCAATTCAATATATAGATATTGATGACCTATCCTTTAGACATGTCATACCTTTTAGATCAGTGGTGGTGTGACACCCAGCACCCCCACCGATCAGCTGTTTTGAGTAGACCCTGTACTAAAAAAATAAGAGTGTACGGATTGGAAGCAGAAGCCTCAGTCCACTGTGTAGCTTACAGCCCAGGCGTACTGAAGCTCCACTGCCATTCACTTGAATGGGAGCTGCAATACCTCCACATGACTACTACACAGTATGGAGCTGTCTGCCTCCAGCACCATACACAGTATAGATACTGACACCACAGCTGCCCAAAACAGCTGATCACTGGGGGTACCAGATTTTGGACCCTCACTGAACTGATATTATGACCTATCTGGAGGATACGTCACCAATATCTGTAGCCTAGAGAACCCCTTTAACTATGGATGCCAGACCAGTGCACAAAATTGTCGTCAGTTGTGTCTGGCTCAGGCATAGAACAACTAGCATGCCATAACTATTATATGTGAATCCAGCCTTTACAGTCATCAGTATTTATTATGGTGGCATTAGCTTGTGGGCATACAGTAATGAGAACGAGATAACTGGATTATAACCAGGCACATCTAATAAAAGTGCTGTAATATACGCTGCTAAATTGATATTGTATTTAATACAGTTATATTCCAGACATTAGTGTGTGGCAGTGGAAGGGTTACATTACTGTACAAGGTCTGCCAAAGCTCAGTTCTCATGCCCACCAAATACTTTCTCCCCTGAAGTCACTCCCTCATTCACCCTCACTTTCTCATTCTCTGCTTTCGGAAGCAGTTTTCGTCTTGAGGCTTAGCTAAATTTGGTATAATCAGCAGTTTCTTCAGCATTTTTGGCTCTGTCCAGCAGATACACCCATCTATTACCAGAGCAAAGAGAAGATATAGAATTAAAAAGATGAAGACCAGGACTTAGTTGCTGAATATAGCAGAGGAATAGATTAGGCTCTGTGTACTGTGTCCCGTTGGGGCAGTATTTGTCAGCATAAACTTTGTCAAATGTATTCTAAAGTACAGTAGACAGTTTTTTCCGATACAGAGGACCAGGATAGGCCATTAATGGAGTTGTGTAGTTCCAGTATCTAACCCTTAACCATCTTATATTGACGGCCGTCATCGGATGGAAGTCCCTTGGGCCACCAGAGGAAATTATTCTGAGTGCCCACCCTCTGTGTATATAGGACCTTAAGGGCCTTGTTTTACTAGGGGTCTGTGATTATCAGAGCTTGGTCCCACTGGAAGATCCTGTTCGACTCTGTTGATGGCCGACCCTGAGGATAGGCCATCAATATTAAAATTGAATAACTCTTTGAGTTTTCCATACACATGGGATCGGCTGACTATGTAATGTTCATGGGGGCCTCTCAACTTACCTCTGATAGCAGATATTAGGGGAGAAAAGGGTCAGGCTCAATGGATTTTAACATGCCCAATCTACTTATTCTCAGGGAGAGGTGTCTAGCAGCAGCCTTCTCCTCTCCCATTCCCCACTCTGCTGAGCCAAGTACAGTATGCCTCAATGGAGGCATCGGAGGGAGAAATAACTGTGGGCTGAACAAGTGTTTGGCTGACAGTTATCTCATGTTTACGGCTGGCTTTATTTGTAGAGAGTAAAACATGAAACAATAGACATAAAAAAACAAGATCAATTCTTAAAGATATAAAAAAAATAAAACTATAGTTTCCCATTTATTCCTGGCTTTCTTGGCCCCAAATAAAGTGGCGGTGCCACCGGTGGTTCACAAGGTAGGATCTCTATATGCCAGTGCAGATTTAGTCTTGCCATTGGTAGTCCTAATAATTCTAATATGATTAAAAGGGTTCTCTGGGAATGATTTAAAATGGCCACCATCAAGCTAGAATGTGGGAAGGACTGGTTGCCTCCACTTTCAGAGCTTCCTAGGAAGGTGAGGTGATGGGACCTCACTACACATTACACTCTGGCAGTTTCATATGACAGGTGAGTTTTCCTGTCAGGCTGCTCAGCCATGATGGTATATAGAAGAGAACTTAAAGGGAGTCTGTCACCAACTTCAGTCATATCAAGCTGTTAATACCAAGTTGTAGGTCACACACACAGATAACACATGGTACCTTTTTTGCCACTTCTGTAGCTGCAATGTGTTACCATATGTAAACGGGTTTTCAAGTGCCCAGGCCCCCCCCAGCGTTATTCGGCGAAAACTCCTCCCCTCTGTCGCAGTTCGTCTGCCCAGTATCCGTGTGATGTGCCTATGTTCAGTATGTGCCTGTGAACACCAGCGCTGGTCTGCACGTGTGCCAAAGGACACCCACTGTGTGCAGCGACATACTTCAACCTAATGGGCATGCGCCACTTACTGGCCTCTATTGTACAAGCAGTCGACCTTACCGCTGCCGGTGCATGCACAGGCCGGCACTAGTGTTCATGTTTGGCACATCACTTGGCAGGCTAAATGCAATAGAGGGGAAGAGTTTTTGCTGAGTAACGCTGTGGGGCCTGGGCACTTTGAGCAGCAAACACTGCCCCTGGGCACTTGAAATCTCCATTTGCATATGGTGTAAACTTAATTTTTGGAACATTGCAGCTACAGAAGTGGCAAAAAAGATGCCATGTGTTATCTGTGTGTGTGACCTACAACGTGGCATTAACAGCTTGACAAGACTGAAGTTGGTGACAGACTCCCTTTTAAATGGCTCTGGAAAAAAACCTAAAAGTGGCCCCATGTTGTAGTTGAGTCCAAATTGACAGAACGCGGGGCAACACAAGTAGGCAGGAGCAACAGAAGTAGGCAGAGGCAGCAATACCATAGTGCAGAACAATATACCACCCCAGCACAACCAAATACCACAGTGCAGCACAAAATGTTGTCACCTGTGCCACAGTCTTCAACTATATCACCATCCTGAGGACAGAAATACGGGGGGCACCTGTGGCCACTGGATAGGTGTATAGGAGAGAATCAGATCATTATGTACTCAGTTGGTGGCCATGAGTAGAGCTTGGGTGGCCCCGAACAAGGCATTGGCTCACTGGGAAAGTTCCCTGTAAGGTCTACGGTCATTCCTCCCCTAATGGCATATCAAAGGCAGAATCACATAATTACCATCTATTGTAGAACAGAGTAGTATGTAGTGAAGCCTGCCACCTCACTCCCTCCCTAGATAGCTCTGCAAGTGGTGGCAACCAGTCCTGCTCACATTCTAGGACAGATCGCTGGCAGCCATTTGAAATCATTCCCAGAGAACCCCTTTAAGCTGTAGCATAGGTGACAACATGCAATAAACGTGGATGGACTATGTTTTGTCCAGGAGGAGGAAGCAGGTTCTGTTGGAAAGGGCAGAAGAGATTAATAATAAACGGTTAAACAAACGTAAAAGTTATTTATACAGGGAAGATAAGAGAGCGGTCAGAACATAGTACACAGAGGAGACTACTGACGGCAGGGGACACAAAGGGCATGTTTCTCATGTGCAGGACCTTCACTGTAGCCAAAGCAGCAATGAAATGGTTAAAAAGACAACTTTGCATGCAGTTCTTTAACCACTGATGACAGGAAATGAATATATATGAATACATCTCATGTGGCTTTCCAAGCAAACGTTCTCAAGAACTATCATGTTTGGCCTCTATGTTCAGAATATACACTGAAAATAGGCCCATAAACTATCATCTAAACATATGGCAAACAAATATAATTTTGGCGTAGGTTCATGACATGACCATCACCACCATAGGTCACAGTATTGGACCATGTAATGGACTATATACCATGTGGTACTGCGAAACTTAATGGAAAAGTGATCTTCTAGGGGGTGGTCTTCTCAAGGTAGATGGCCAGTGTGCATAATACGTGGTGGAACTAAAAGTCTGTCGTGGGAAACCTGGTCTGGATAAGAGGTGGTCTTCTGGGGCGCTTTCACTTTATATATTTTGTTTTAAAAGGGAGGCAATGGTGGACGTAGGGCATCACATAAGTATAAAGTTTCATATTCTAGTGGTACATATAAGCTGAATGTAGTTTCTGTATGCAATGCAAGTGCTGATATCGGCTAAGCACTGTGACTAACGCACAACAGGTCCTATCACACACCAAGCACAACAAAAATTTTCATGCATTTGATTATGATATAAGTTAATAATATGGTCGACCTGTGGTTTGCAAAAATCCAGATGGATGATTGCTCCCTATTTATTATGCTTACAGTTTACGTGGCCCTTGGTTTCTTTCTAAATACAACTGAATCAGCGGAAATCCTGGCAACACAAATCGTAAATTTATAGAAACCCTTCATTTTTATTTCTAATTCTAAGAAGATGTATGCAGAGAACCCACAGACATCCATTTACACTTGTCAGCATTACAGCAGATTAAGAATTTAGAACCTTAAGGACAATATGAGACATTGAAGGATCACAAGGATTTAAGGCTTACAGGGTTTAATCTGTGGTGTCACATCTCTCGAAGCCTATTGTGCTTTCAATATTTTCAGGACCCTCTGAAGGGAAATTATTAAGATATAGATATAATGAAGCGTATGGAACGTTGTACAATTACCTGTCCTAGGCATCTGTCTGTGTCCCAGGCTGTGAGTGCACAGCTTCAGCAGAAAACCATAACAGCTGGAAGAACAAGGGTCCACAAAGTGAGTCAGAGTTTGGTAGGAAAGTAGGCTGGGACAGACGGAGCAGGAAAAGAGCCTATAGGGAGGAGAGAGGGAGACGAGAGAAAGGAGGGAAGTTAGGAAGTTCTGGAATAGGAGGGGAGAATGGATGAAAGATTTAGGTGAGAGAAGATATGTGAGAAGGATAAAGGAAGATAAATATCATAGAAGGATAAATGTGCCTCTTTATCAGATTACAGTGACCACGTATGGGCTTTTTTTAAGGCTGTGTATACACTTTATACTTTTTAATAGAGTTTTTGGATGGATGGGAAAGGAACAAAATAAAGAGCGGTATAAATTATGCTTCTTGAAATGCACGAAAATAATGTCACCAAAACTACAAATTTGGTCTATACAATGTATTAGTTGCTTAACTGGCAGTTCCATAACATGGTGACATTGTTGGCAGTGCTCCATTTAACACTGGGAGTTATGCACTGTACCCACAACAGTTCTATAACTGATTAAAGGAGTTTTATGGGAGCACAATATTGATGACCTATCCTCTTTATTATCTAATTGATGGGGGTCCGACTCCGGGGACCCCTGACGATCAGCTTTTTGAAGAGCACTGCTGCCTCTTCCTAGGCCAGTGACACATTCGGCCTAGTTGCATCTCAGTCCTGTTCAAGTGAATGGACCTGAGCTATAATACCCCTTAAAGGGGTCATCCCATGACTAATGTAAAAATGAAAATCAGACATCATATAGGACATGACAATCTCTTTATAAAAAAGGTAGAACCAGTCCTGTACCTCACATGGATCCATTCATTGCTGTGATATATTTATATGAAGTTGGCAGATCATGGGGAGTGGCTATTCTTCTGCATCTAAGGGGGCGTGTCTCAGCGCTCCCTATCACAGATCAGGAGGCAGTTAAAGGATGAAAATGAGCATGTGCGGCCAGTGAGCCGGTCAAAGAAATAAGAAAAAACAAACAGGAGGTGGCGCTATACAGATACATTTTATTGAATAACTTAGTGGCTATGCTAAATTTTTAATTACATGCAATTACAAAAGTATTCAGATCCCAGTGCTGGTTTGAAAATTGTAGAATATTTTTCGTGGAACAACTCCTTTAAAGATTTATTGTACTTTCACACAATTTCATTTAATTTACGGTAATAGAGAATGATGTAACTGGCAAATTTCTAAATTACTTCATTTAACCCCTTCTACCACAGAGGCTTTTTTATTTTTGCGTTTTTGTTTTGCACTCCCTACCTTCCTAGAGCCATAATTTTTTTATTTTTCCGTTCACATAGCCGCACAAGGGCTTGTTTTTTGAAGGTAAACGTTGTACTTCCCAAAGTCACCGTTTAATATTGCATATGATGTAGTGGGAAGCAGGAAGAAAATTGCAAATTGGGTAGAATTGGTGGAATTGGAAAAAAAAAGCAATTCTGCCACAGTTTAACAGGTTTTTTATATTTACGGCATTCGATAAAACTGACCAGCTACTTTCATTCTACATGTCAGTACAAA
>ONZH01028413.1:0-107059 GCA_900303285.1 Rhinella marina | reverse complement strand
GGCCAGTATTGGGGTTAAGGGCCAGTATTAGGCATAAAGCTACATTTAGATGACCGAAAGTGTTTAGCAGTCCACAAGTTGTGGATCTGCAAAGCACATTTTGCAGAACGCACAGTGCCATAGCCCTATATAGAAATGCCTATTTTTGCGGACAAGAATAGGACATATGCTTTATATTTTTTGTGGGGCCACGGAGCGGAACTACGGATGTGGACAGTACATGGTGTGTGTGTCTGCATCTTTTGCTGCCCCATTGAATTGAATGGGTCTGCACTCATTCCGCAAAATTGTGGAACGGATGCAGACCCAGAAATATGGTCATCTGAATGCACCCTTAGGGCCAGTATTGGGGTTAGAGGCAACATTAGGGTACATTCATATGATCATATTTCCATTAACTTCAATGGGGCTGCAAATCCGTAGTTCCGCTCCCCAGCCCTGCAAAAAAGCTAGAGCATACCCTATTCTTGACCGAAATTGCAGACAAGAACAGGCATTTTTATCTTAGGGCTGGGCATGTGCGTTTCACAAAATGTGGAATGCACACGGCCAGTATCCGTGTTTTGTGGAGCCGCAATTGTGGATCGCAAAACAAATATGGTCATATAAATGAGAAAGTATTATGGGTAAGTACAGTACATTAGGGTTAAAATTAGGGTTAGGGACAGTATTAGAGTTCAGTATCAGGGTTAGGGGGTCCAGGGTTAGAGGTCAGTACCAGGGTAGGGGTCAGTACTAGGGTTAGGGATAGGACAGGGCCAGTATAAGGGGGGGGGGGGTGAGACAGGGCCAGTATTTGGGGTCAATACTAGGGGGTCAGGGGCCAGTATCAGGGTTAGGGGTCCAAGGTTAGAGGTCAGTAACAGAGTAGGAGTCAGGGGCCAATACTAGGGTTAGGGGTCAGGCAGGGCCAGTATTAGGGGTCAGGGGCCTGTATTATACTGTATACTATACAGCATGGTGTAGGGATTATACTGTGTATTATACAGCATGGTGTAGGAATTATACTGTATACAGGCATACGATTATACTGTATAACTATACAGCATTGTGTATGGATTATACTGTATATTATACAGCATGGTATAGGGATTATACTGTATACTATACAGCATGGTGCACAGATTATACTGTATACTATACATCATGGTGTAGGGATTATACTGTATATTATACAGCATGGTGTACGGATTATACTGTATATTATACAGCATGGTGTAGGGATTATACTGTATACTATACAGCATGGAGTACGGATTATACTGTATATTATACAGTATGGTGTACAGATTATACTGTGTATTATACAGCATGGTGTACGGATTATACTGTGTATTATACAGCATGGTGTAGGGATTATACTGTATACTATACAGCATGGTGTACGGATTATACTGTATACTATACAGCATCGTGTATGGATTATACTGTATATTATACAGCATGGTGTAGGGATTATACTGTATACTATACAGCATGGTGCACAGATTATACTGTATACTATACAGCATGGTGTAGGGATTATACTGTATATTATACGGCTGGTGTACGGATTATACTGTATATTATAACAGCATGGTGTAGGGATTATACTGTATATTATACAGCATGGAGTACGGATTATACTGTATATTATACAGTATGGTGTACAGATTTATACTGTGTATTATACAGCATGGTGTACGGATTATACTGTATACTATCAGCAAGGAGTACGGATTTATACTCTATTATATACAGTATGGTGTACAGATTATACTGTGTATTATACAGCATGGTGTACGGATTATACTGTATATTATACAGCATGGAGTACGGATTATACTGTAGATTGTATATAGCATGTGTACTGTACTGATATAACACATGTATATACTATTTATACTGCTGTATTAATAAGCATAGTGTATGGATTATACTGTATACTATACAGCATGGTGTACGGATTATACTGCATATTATAACAGCATGTGAGTATGGATTATACTGTAGATTGTATAGCATGGTGTACGGATTATACTGTATACTATTACAGCATGGAGTACAGATTATACTGTATATTATACAACATGTGTACGGATATACTGTATATATACAGCATGGTGTGATTATACTGTATAATATACATAAGGATGGTGTACGGATTATACTGTATATTATACAGCATGGTGTTACGGATTATACTGTATATTATACAGCATGGTGTACGGATTATACTGTATATTATACAGCATGGTGTACAGATTATACTGTATAATATACAGCATAGTGTACAGATTATACTGTATATTATACAGCATGGTGTATGGATTATACAGTATACTATACAGCATGGTGTACGGATTCTACTGTATACTACACAACATGGTGTACGGATTAAACTGTGTATTATACAGCATGGTGTACGGATTCTACTGTATACTATACAGCATGGTGTACGGATTATACTGTATACTATACAACATAGTGTATGGATTATACTGTGTATTATACAGTATAGTGTATGTATTATACTGTACATTGTATAGCATGGTACAGGGATTATAATATATACTGTACAACAAATGCATGGCTGTTACACCATGCCGGACAATATAATCCCTGCGCCACACTGTACAATATACAGTATGTACAGTGTATGCATATACCCACACACAAACAAACACATACATACATATACCCACACAAATACATACATACACACACATACATACACACACATACATACATGAAACACATAAATACTTACTGTTACTTGTCCCTTGTCCTGACACCACTCTGGAGGGGGCTGGGCCTTTGTCTTCTTCTTTCCCCTCTTGCCGCGCTGCACAGGTCCTTCCCTGTCCAGGACCAGCAGCGCAGCATGAGGGAGGAGGCGGGGCCAGCTGGGAGCACACAGGAGCGCTCTCAGTACGTTAGGGGGGCCTAAAAGTTGCAGGGGTGAGCGGGTGAGGAAAGGCCTGGAGCGCAGGGACGCATCTTAATGATGCAGAGTAGGGGGCGGGGCCTCCCGTGCGCTCCGGGCCCCCCTGTGCCGCGGGCCCCATAGCAGTGGCGTGGTCTGCCTGCCCTATATGGGCGGTACGCCACTGCTCCTAATGTGATTATAATGGGGGCAATCCGGCCTGTGCCCCCCCAGGAGGCTGGGCCCCGGGCGGTTGCACAGATGCCCTCATTATAATCCGCCTATGATCAGGAAACAACACTGGCCGTAACCTTAATGCAAAAAAACAAACAAACAAAAGAAAACAAACAAAGGTAAAACAAAACATCATGTGGACGAACAAAGCTGACGCATAAATGTGAATTGGTGAATTGTAAAGTCCTTATCCATATACAGTATTCCTCAAACTAGTATTGTTGAAGTACAGTAGCACTTAGTAGTCAATGTTCATGCAGCATTCAAAATGAAACTGAGTAGAAATAGCAGTAAGTATCCTATGGGTGGCGTATACAGCCTGTGTAAACCGTCTCAAAGGAAATGCAGATTTGTGCCAGGAATTCAGTGGAAATTCCACTAAAACATAACAAAAGATAAAATGGTTACATTATAGCCCCTATTATCTTTCTATCAAAACTGAAAGTGTTTAATTGAATACAATGTCTGTCCAAACCTATAAATAAATCTGTTTTTCCACTAATCTAGATCACACCACTCAAAGTCGGCTGTCTCCGTCATTGCTGTAGACTTTGAATAGAAATAAAAGATAAGGGCTGTACCCTAACGTAAAACCTTAGATGTATATAGCCTGCGCCCAAGCAGACAGTTCCTTAACAAAGATGGTTGTGCAAGACCAAACGCTGCTATATTCTACAGTACTTTACAGACATCAGCATCAATGGGGCTCACAATCTAAATTCCTAGTATGTCTTTGGAGTGTGGGAGGAAACCAAAGTACCCTCAAAAATGGGGAGAACATACAAACACCATGCACTAACCACTGAGCCATCATGCTGCCCGGTGTTGGTGTTACACACTACTAGTGTTGAGCAGCTACTCATGTTACTAAGTGAAAGTAAGAAGCCTGGGAACGTGAGATCACCCATAATGCCATGAAGACAGCCGATCAGCAGCTAGCCAGGCTCTGTGATGTCACAGCCCTATAAAGCCTCATCCTGTGAGGTGTCAGCCATTTCACTGTGAACTGAGCTTAGGGAGTGACATGATGTAAAAGGAAGTGCTGGAATGTATATGTGTATATGTATTTGCATGCATGCCCCCTTAATTAGGAATGCATATACATGTATATCTATGTATGAGCCTTCTATATATGTATCTGTGGGTCTCCAGATATGCCCCAATATGTGGTGCCCTCTGATGCATATGATGCCCCCTATATATATTCCTAATGTATATAGATACACGTATATATGCCCCAGTTTTGTATGCATTTATCTATATACATATAAACTTACCCCCAGTGTCCGGGTGCTCCACCCTGCATCCCCCTGGAGGCGCATACCAGCACACTTGCAGGAGGGAGACGCTGCCCTGATGACAGACTCAGGCACATCAAAGGACAGAGGATTGATAAGATCATCTACCCTTTGTCAAACACCTACAGTATCAGCTGTTCATGGCAAGGGTTGCTATGAACACGGGTGTTGGTCTCCTCCAGGCCAAGGCCTTCCATTGTGAAGGTTTATTACACCTGACTGATATCTAGTGCCCTTTTGTGCAGACCCCAAACAGGTAGTTGGTGACATGCTAAACCTGTTTTTATAGCATGGACTGTCCACACCTTCCCCCCTACCTATAATAGATAAATAGTCCAGCATTTGGGGGACTAGGGAGGAGCTTTCACCACCACAAGCAGGAGAGCTTTCATGACCACAAGGAGGGAGGCTCAATAACACAAAGGAAGGAAGACACACTTGGAGCCAAGCAGCCCCTCCAGAAACAGAGACTGGCTAAGTACCCCTGGAATGCCCTGTTACCCCTGATTATCCCCAAACTCCTGAACCCTGCAGTGCCTTTATCACTGCATTTAACCCCTTGCATTCTCCTATAACCCCTGTATTGTAAGTAACCCCTTTTAGGGACAGCTAGTAGTAGGCTTGGGATGGTACTGCTGTAATTATATGTATTTCTGTGTGTGTATGTATGTTTAGTTAGTATTGTGGGTGGGATTGTGCAATGTAGCTAGGTGTTGTACTGTATTGTTTAAATATTAGACCGTAGACGTGTTATTTTGTAATAAATCCTTTTATTATTTAACATACAGTGTGCAGTGTCTTTATAGTAATATAGCGATAGCAGGATTGTAGTTGTACTTGCACATAGTTTCAGGTCGTGTATAGGCAATAGGTATATATATATAAAGGTATAAATAGGCGGAACTAGCGAAAGCGGGTTTATGCCTATTGATGAATATTAATTATTGATATTACCCAAAATATCAATAATTAATATCCCCTTTAACACATGACAAGTGCTAGGGGCAATGTTCAAGAAGCCTTTTATTGGAATATTGGATAAGGAGAGTGCAGGGACAATGTAGGGAGATCTTAGGGAGAGTTTTTACACACTGTTGGGTGAGAATAGGGAGAGCATAGGGAGACGGCAGGGGCAGTGCAGGCTCTGTAATCTGAAGCTGAAGGGATCCATAGGAGACAGCTCCCTTTGCATCAATCCCTGTTGAATGGGGCCTATTATGCCTTTATTCTCAAATTAGGGTGAATAAGCTGTCTAATACTACTGTCATGGGGTCACTACTTGTAGAATCTTGGACCACTGCACGGTTAAGTACATAATAACTGATGTTAACATTGACTTCTAACGTTTTAGTTATTTGGTCAGTTAATTCCAGCAGTTACTGTATGGTGAGACAAAATCAAGAGGCAATCCTACTCTCAGATAAGGTATCATGAAAAGATCTGCACTTGTTCTGTGTTTTGGACCTGTAACTGATCAAATAAGCGAAGTGTGAACTGAGCCTAAGAGTGACACCTGTCACCTGCCTGTCATACTGATGCACAGTAACTGTTTCCCAACCAGAAAAGACTAGCTATGCATGTTGTTGCAATTCACAGTGATGAACACCGAGATACAATCTCGCTCCAGGCCAGGATATAGCTGATTTAACGTGCTTGTGACTAATTAATTCGGAACAAAGCTAATTTTTAGGAAAATTCGACGAAGCATCCAAATTAAATTTTTGATCTTTGCTCATCCGTACACACAACAATGATGGAATGCATTAGTGAAATAAACACTATTACCAGTCCCTGAATAGGTTTATCATACAAGCACCACTTTCAATCCAAACAAACTTGGAATTGGTCCTTTACTGACTGACTCCTTTACTAAGGCAGAGTCAGAATGTGTGAGGCTAGATAAAACATTGCAGGCCCATGTTGAGGAACATGTGTTTGAGTGTTCTCACTCTGTCACAAATGGCTGCTGGGGAGTCTGTACCCATCCCAACATTGTCATCTACCAATGAGCCATGGGTACTACTGCTGTCACTTTGCATTTGTGATTGGCTACGTGATTGGCGGTTTTCTGAGTGGCTCGGTGTATTCCTCTTATTTAGTGGAGGTGAGCTGTGCCTGGCAACAACGGAAATTATTGCTGAACAACCCTACTTTTAATTTCCTGTGCATTGAAGGGAGATGTGGGTGGGTGGTGCATATGTACTTTATATTGCTGTGATGGCGACATCACAATATTGGACTGTGTTGGATGGAGAGCATCTACTGGACATTTTGTGGGGGGAGAGAATGGGATTTCAGGGGTTTCTGTTTTGTTAATTTATTAAAATGTTAATAAAAAATACATAATTTAAAAATACATATTGATAATGGTATTGTAGAGATACATTCAGAGGCAGTCCCAGCAAATTTGGGCTGTCCCAGACTGACAATTGGTGGGGCTAATGATAGCACATGATAGCATCTAATCTGTCTGGACGTTTACAGGAAGGGAACAAGAAGACTGTTGAAGGGATCCAGAGACCCAGCTAGAATGGGGCAGCGGGGAGCAGGTAAGTATGATTTTATTAAACAAGTACAGCAGATGGTTAAAAAAAAGTCCAAAAAGCTGGAGGTTGTTCCTCTTCTGGGGAGCCTTTCTGTCAGACACCCCCAACTTATCTCTTATGGCTGACCCTATAAACACTCAATTCTTATTGTCCTGACAAGAATGTGACTTAAATACAGTAATGGTGTCATTTATCAAACTGGTGTAAAGTAGAACTGCCTTAGTTGCCCATAGAAACCATTCAACCACCTTTTATTTTCCAAAGAAGCTGTCAAAAATGAGAGGTGGAATCTGTTTGGTTGCTATGGGCAACTGAGCCAGTTCTACTTTACACCTGTTTGATAAATGACCCCATAAGTGTTTATGACCTTTTAGTACTTTAGAAATAAACTTTATAATGCCGAAAAAAGACATCTGTCCATCCAGTTCGGCCTGTTTTCCTACAAGTTGATCCAGAGGAAGGCAAAAAGACCCTGTGAGGTAGAAGCCAATTTTCCCCACTTTAGGGAAAAAAAATTCCTTCCCGACTCCAATCAGGCAATCAGAATTACTCCCTGGATCAACGACCCATCTCTAGTAACTATAAACTGTAATATTATTACCCTCCAGAAATGCATCCAGGCCCCTCTTGAACTCTTTTAGTGAACTTACCATCACCACCTCCTCAGGCAGAGAGTTCCATAGTCTCACTGCTCTTAACCGTAAAGAATCCTCTTCTATGTTTGTGTACAAACCTTCTTTCCTCCAGACGCAGAGGATGTCCCCTCGTCGCAGTCACAGTCCTGGGGATAAATAGATCATGGGAGAGATCTCTGTACTGAGCTCTAATATATTTATACAGAGTTATTAGATCTCCCCTCAGTCGTCTTTTTTCTAAAGTGAATAAGCCTAATTTTGATAATCTTTCTGGGTACTGTAGTCCACCCATTCCAGTTATTACTTTAGTTGCCCTCCTCTGAACCCTCTCCAGCTCTGCTATGCCTGCCTTGTTCACAGGAGCCCAGAACTGTACACAGTACTCCATGTGTGGTCTGACTAGTGATTTGTAAAGTGGCAGGACTATGTTCTCATCACGGGCATCTATGCCTCTTTTGATGCAACCCATTATCTTATTGGCTTTGGCAGCAGCTGTCTGACACTGGTTTCTACAGCTTAGTTTGCTGTTCACTAAAATTCCTAGGTACTTTTCCATGTCAGAGTTACCTAATATTTTACCATTTAGTATGTACTGGTGACTTGCATTATTCCTTCACATATGCATAACCTTACATTTGTCAGTGTTAAACCTGAAGAGAATAGGGCCCAATACTGACCCCTGTGGTACCCCACTAGTGACAGTGACCCAATCTGAGTATGTGCCGTTAATAACCACCTCATTATGTTTTGCCGCCTCGTCTATTTAATTTAGAAGTAGATTTTCTGTGGACTCTGGTATATTAGGTGGTTTATAATAAAGTCCTATTAGTATTTTATTATTGTTTTTGGCTCCATTTATTTCTACCCACAGTGACTCCACATGTTCATGTCCCTCACTTATATGTTCCCGCAGTGTGGGCTTTAGACAGGACTTTACATAAAGGCAGACCCTTCCCCCTCTCTGGATTTGGCGATCCTTTCTAAACAGACTGTAACCCTGTACGTTGACTGCCCAGTCGTAGGTATCATCCAGCCATGTCTCAGTTACTCCCACTATGTCATAGTTCTCCTCACACATCACTAATTCCAGTTCACCAGTTTTATTAGTCAGGCTTCTGGCATTAGTATACATACAATTAAGAGGTTGATGTATATTTCTTACCCTACACCTTTCCTTCTGATCTGTTCTAGTTCCTCCTTCCATTCCTCCCCCAGTTCCATTACCTTGCCCCAGGTCTCTTCCCCATCTATAATGTAGTTACCCTCCCCCCCAGTCCCTAGTTTAAACACTCCTCCAGCCTTCTAGCCATCTTCTCCCCCAAAACAGCTGCCCCTTCCCCATTGAGGTGCAGCCCATCCCTACGGTAGAGCCTGTAGCCGACAGAGAAGTCGGCCCAGTTCTCCAAGAACCCAAATCCCTCCTTCCTACACCAGTCCTTGAGCCACTTGTTTACCTCCCTAATCTCCCGCTGCCTTTCTTGTGTGGCTCGTGGTACAGGCAGTATTTCGGAAAACACTACCTTTGACGTCCTTGCCCTAAGCTTGTGCCCTAGATCCCTAAAATCATTTTTAAGGACACTCCACCTACCTCTAACTTTGTCATTGATTCCGATATGGACCATGACTGCTGGATCTTCTCCAGCCCCTCCCAGTAATCTGTCAACCCGATCCGCGATGTGCCGAACTCGAGCGCCAGGAAGGCAACACACCATGCGACGATCCCAGTCTTTGTGACAGATTGCCCTCTCTGTACCCCTAATAATTGAATCTCCCACTACCAGCACCTGTCTGGCCTGCCCTGCTCACCTGGTCCCCTGCTTACTGGAGCTGACATTCCCCTGACTGGCAGAGGAAGTGTCCGGCTGCAGCAGTGCTCTCCCAGAAGTGGCATTCCCCTCATCTGCCAAACTTGCAAACTTGTTGGGGTGTGTCAGATCAGGGCTAGCCTCCCTGGCACTTTTCCCTCTACCCCGCTTTCTAACTGTTACCCAGCTAGCCAGGGGCGGATTGGGAACTTAAAGTGGCCCTGGAAAAAAACACTAAAAGTGGTTGTAGTCAGATCCAAGAAGGCAGGGCCAACAATACCATATTGTGGCGCATTATACCACCCCAACAGAGCCAAATACCACAGTCCATCACAAAATACTGCCAGCAGCCCAAAATACCTCACCAAAAACTTCCACTGGGAGGCCATAAGGAGGGCCCAGTTGGCCCACTGGGCATCGGCCCACCGGGAAATTTCCCTGTAAGGTCTATGGCCAATCCGCCCCTGCAGCTAGCTACCTCATTTTCCTGAGCCTCCTCACTACCACCCTCTACCTCATTTTCCTGAGCCTCCTCACTACCACCCTCCCCCACATCTACCCCATAGAGTGCTTGCTCAGTGAGCAGCAAACTCTTTTCCAAATTGTCAGCGCTTCTCAGTGTTGAAATCCGCCCGGTTAGATACACGATGTGCGATTCCAAACGGGTAATTTACTCACATTTTGAACAAATATATGCACCCTTAAACGGCTGTTCCAGGACTGCATACATCAGACAAGATGTGCACTGGACTGCTCTGTCAATAATGGAAGACATACTAATGGGGATTACACAATAAAAGAGAAGAAAAAAGTACAATACAGTGATCTCAAACCGACTTACTGTAGTCCCCAAATCTGAAGTCACATAATCTAAAGTCACACACTTAATTCAAACACGCACTTAAAAATCAAACACGCAAACTCGCGTTATGTCTCTGCTTTTATAAATGCAACACTCAAACCAGTCTGCTTTTTTTCTTCTGGATTAAAAAAAATAATAATAAAAAATACCGCAAATTAATGCAGATCCCAAGTTTAGTGTTTCTTTCAAAGATACCCTATTATGCCCCATACTCAGATCCTCAAATTACATCAAACCATCAAAAAAGGTTCCATTGAAGGGGTCTGTTTCTGGGGTTTGTCATTGAGGGAAGGATCTGATTTAGGGGTTTGGCTGCCACAACCTAACCCCAATCCCCACCCCCCCATTTTGTGCACTTTATGCTGTGGAGGACTTCAGAAATTTATTAGTGACTTGCTGTATGTGGATGTACTCTTAGTTTACCAGGTGCAGACTAGGAACTTAAAGTGGCCCTGGAAAAAAAACCTAAAAGTGGCCCCAGATACCATTGTTCAGCACAAAATACTGCCTAAATTAATTTTGAGAGTATCAGAGCTTTATTTACCTGGCTTTTGGCCAAGAGGAGGGCTTAGGTGGCCCTCTGGGCATCGGCCCACCTGGAAATTTCCCTGTAGGGTCTATGGCCAGTCCACCCCTGTAGTCTGCCTACTCAAAAAGCATGATAGGAAAAGCATTAGATTTACAGCCAGCATGCAGTGAGTAGGAGACAACTTAAATATGCAGTCTAGAATCAAAGTACTTCTAATGCACGTCTATAGCTGACTAAGGAGTGAATGTGATTTCTTTTATAGATAGGGCTGTCAGTGAACTGAGCACATCTGATAAGGTACAGCCAGCAAGACACTTATTGATGGAAAGGAATGTCGACCCAGTCTGCATGATCTGGGGATAAGGTTGCTCTGGATCTGCTTGTGGTTTTCCCCAATTAGGGTCCTTACACAAGTAAAATTTTGTCTGGCGTTTTTATCACTATAGTGGTTTTTTGCCACTCTTTTGTGAATTTTTTTTGTGCACAGTATGTCCTACCTACTAGCATTCATGTCGTTTTTCCCATAAAGGGAAGGTAATGTGAAAATGTCTGAAAAAACACCAGGAGCTACAGAATGCTGGGCTTTTGAAAGGTTTCAAAAAGAAAGAAATCACCACCTAATGAACAGATATGCCAATAGCAAAATGGTTTGTGTGTCCTTCGTTTCATATTTCCCATGGACCTGGCATCTTTACTGAAACAAATGCATAAAAATGCAGGTACATAAAAACTCTGCTAAAAATGCCAATGTGCAGAAAAATTCCAAGAAAAACCTACATGTGAAAGAACCTTTATAGTTTTTTTCAAGATTTTCAGAATAAAGTTAGTTATGTTTTATGATGGAGAGATTCCTGCTGATAGATGGACATCAAAGCTCATTCTTTTTGAGTTGCGAGAGTGTGTGGGAAGTCACTAATCCCTAAATTGGTGATATTTTCTTCATCAGCATGAATGAAATCTCTGCACAGGGCCGGGCCACACACATTTCCTCATTATTTTTATGATGCTGACTTTATAATCCAACAGCTTGCAGGAAGCAGACTTTCTTGGCAATGGTTGGATTTCTAATTGGACACTTACTGAATTGTATCCCAGGAGAAACACCACAGGTCTTAATAGCTTATGTTTCTAAGGCACTATAGTGTAATCGCTTGGAGGACTGCTGTCAAGATGGATAGATTTTCCTCATGAATATGCTCTCAAACTTTAAGAACAAATTGAGACAATATTGGTGTAATGATGTCTTGTTACTAACGATGACAAGTAGCTTTCAGATTAGTGGTCGATCCTTGACACACTTCTAAAAGTCTTAAAGAACGATTTTCACGTTAATAATATCATGTGGGAGTCTGTGTCATACAGAGGTTCTGCACACATATAGAAAGATGGAATATAGACAGCAAACTGTTGACAATACACTGGGAGATGAAAAAGCCCTTGTAATGATGTTTTTGTCCATGAGCTCCCCATAATATCCCATAGAGGACATTACCAAAAGTGATTTAATCCACATCCTTCAAGTGCCTCAATGAGCCTGATATCTATTGCCAGTGGAATCGAGTATGAAGTCAGAGAGGGCTTCTGAGAATTATCTTGGGCTGGAATTTAATAAAGGGGTAGAACAAGTCATTCCCTACCCACTGAAGGCATATTCTGAATATTCCTACAGGCTGATTCTAACTAATAGAAGTATAAATATGAAGCCTGCTCTTCCTATATCCACTGGAGGCCATTTGGCACCAGGAGAGGTAAACCTGCCTTCCCTGCATTTATTGGAGGCCAGTAGGAACCAAAAGAGGTAGCATTTTGCATACGTTCCTGTCCAAAAGAAATCACCTTGCTGTGGTGGACAGGCAACATTTAGTTTTTTGTGTTTGTATAGTGCTGTTGCATTGTGTTTGTTTTGACATATTCTGCACCTCTGTGTTCCTCCAATTTCATACGGAGCTTTTTTTCTGAAATTCTGTGGAAATCTAAAACAAAAAATTGTCATGGTACATCAGATGCCATATTTATTTACTCTGAAATGTGCACATAAAGGAAAAAAATCCTTCTCTCCCTCCTTCATCTTTTCATTTATTTTGTTCCCATTTTGTCTAATTTTAAAATTAAATTTAGAAATATAAAAATAAACCTTTCTGTGTCCCAGGAGGTCAGCCATGTCCACCTTCCTCCTCCTCACACAAAAATGAACGGTACCTTTAATGAACTTATAAATATTGTGTTCCTAGCTTCTAAAAAATGAGGTCCCAGTCCCTGCCACAAACATACTGTATACTGTAATTTGTAGAATAAAGCACCAATTCTTCAGCAGAGCACAGATGGGAGGAATACTGTACTAGGAATGGACCGCTTCCTGCTATATCTGCATTAATATATTTATGATAGCAGAGAATGCATAATGAGAGTGCCCCGAAGTCGTGTTTAGTCTGCTCATTTCAGCTAGACTAATCCGTCAGGAAAATGAAAGAGGATAAAAACGAATTATTTGTGTGTGTCATATTTTATGTTTGTCAGGTCCATCTCATTTCAGGGATTTCAGTAAATGTAATCGGATTATAATCATTACAACTGGTTATTAATGACCTAAACAAAACATTAGAAAAAAAAAGAAAAAAATGAACTGGTTAGATAAGCAAAATGTACAGCGTATATTTTATCCACAAGCACGTAGCACCAGAAGAAATGCAAAATGTGTTGCTCAGAATCAGAGGAACAAGGCTTGAGTGACAGGTGGATTTCACAGTAAGTGACTCCAGACTTCTGGAAGACATACTGATAGATAAGGTTCTGTACATGGGCTATCACGTCAGATTGTCTCTGCATTTAAGATGTGATTGTTTACCCATCACTTGCTGTGGAGTGGAACAGTCTACAACTGAACAAAAGTTTAAAGGCAAGCTTAAAGGGAACCTGTCACCTCCTGTAGCAAAAAAAAACTGTTAGTAGTACCTTAATTTAGGCGCCAGGGTGATGCTGAATAAGATCTTCATAAGGAGAAGAGATTCCTCAAAGTGGCAGAAATTGATCTTTTAATTCTCCTGCGCGCACTGCCTTGACTCCGCTTGAAGTCAAGGGGGCAGCGGCCTCCTTGCTTCAAGTCAAGCAAACCACTCCCCTGGTCAACTTGACTGACAGGTTGCTGTTGGGCCGGGGATCGTTCAAGTCTCGCGCATGCACGGTGCGCGATATCTCCCTGTGCGATCCCAGCCCCGACTCTTCACTTTGCCGGCGCTTTTGTCTGTACAGCGCATGCGCCACAGAAGCAAGCGAGCGCGCTTGGCAGAGCGCGCCTGCCGTCCCTGCACGCAAGTGGTCACTGAAAGCGTCGGAACGCCCGGCCATACGCTGGCAAAGTGAAGAGCCGGGGCCGGGATCGCGCAGGGAGATACCGCGCACCGCGCATGCGCGAGACTTGCGCGATCCCCGTCCCAACGGCAACCTGTCAGTCAAGTTGACCAGGGTAGTGGTTTGCTTGACTTGAAGAAAGGAGGCCGCTGCCCCCTTGACTTCAAGCGGAGTCAAGACAGCGCGCGCAGGAGAATTAAAAGATCAATTTCTGCCACTTTGAGGAATCTCTTCTCCTTATGAAGATCTTATTCAGAATCACCCTGGCGCCTAAATTAAAGTACTACTAACAGTTTTTTTTGGCTACAGGAGGTGACAGGTTCCCTTTAAAGTCTAACTTGCTTTGGGACAGGGATGTTACACATTTTTGTAATATTAGGGAAACACATTTCTTTTTACTAGAAAACAGGGTGTAAAGAGTCCTGCTGACGATGCTGTAGCTGACACTGCTAAGGCGAGCCCTTCTTTAGCACTTACTGAGCTCTCTGTGTTCATAGGGAGGCATCCAACCTGAGCTCAATACCCCAGCCTTATGTACCCTATCACTGCTGTGTCCCTGCCTATCTGACTTGTTGCCAATGCTAACCGCTGGCAGCACTGTATGTCTTTCTCTTCCCTGTGATTCTCTCTTAGTTACTGAGTGAAGGGAACAAAAAGCAGAATAGGACTTTCAGCACTTCTGTGTCCTGTTTTGTAATGACCCCTGTAACTCTCCAACCTTTATTATAATGCTCCCCTTTCACTGTGTAGTGCCACTAAGTATAATGTTCCCCCCTATAGTGCCCATAGTTTTATAATGCCCCTTGTGGTGCTAGTATATATAATACATTCCCCTCCTTTAGTGCCCCTACTGTAGTATAATGCCTTCCTGTAGTGTTAGATTGATATCATGTTCTCATCCCCCTCTGTAGTGCTAGTACATATAATGCTTTGACCCACCTATAGTCTACCTTTGTTATAATGCCCCCTGTAGTGCTAGTATGTGTAATGCTCTCACCCCTGTAATGCCATAATGCCCCCTGTAGTACAATGCCCTGTGTAGTATAATTACCCCTTTAGTATAATGCCCAGTTGTAGTCCCCCTGTAATATAATGCCTCCCTGTAGTATTATGTGCTCTTGTAGTTTCCCCATAGTATGATGCACTCCTATACTCTCACTGTAGTATAATCCACCCATGTAGTCCACCTGTAGCATAATGTGCCCCTGTATTCCCCCTGTAGTATAATCTGCCCAGTAGTCTAATGAGCCCCTGTAGACACCCCATGTTCTCCCCTGTAGTCACCCCATAGTATTATGCGCTTGTGTATTCCCCCTAGTATAATGTTCCCCTTTAGACCCCCCACAGTATAATCCATCCCTGTAGTATAATGTGCCCTGTAGTACCTCATAGTATAATGCATCCCTGTAGTGCCCTCATACTATAAAACACCGCTATAGTCCACCTATAGTATAATGCACCTCTGTAGTCTCCCATAGTATAATGCCCCTTGTAGTCCCTCATAATATAATGTGCCCCTATATATGCCTCATATTATAGTGCAACTGTAGTCCCTCTATACTATAATGCCCCCTGCAGTTCCTCATAGTATAATGCCCACCTGTAGTGGGTATGTGCTCTTGTCCCCCATGGCATAGTGCTCCTGTAGTAGTTTTATATATAATGGTCTCCCTCCCCCCCAGTGTCAACAGTAGTGCCAACATATCTCCCCCCAAAAATAATACCCATGCTCTATATTTCTGTCTGTGATATAGGTCTACAGCCTGTGTGTTCATATTCTGGCGCAGGTGGTTGCTATGATGTTCCCAGGCAGCACAATGATATAGTCGCGAACGCCTGTGGTAATTGTGACCATGTCATAATGCTGCCCGAGACCCAGCATAGAAGGTCACAGTGATATCATTGCCACATCCCCTTTGTTCTACTGCCTCATAGGCTTCAGGCCTAGTGTCCTGAGGTCTATGAGGCTAATCGCGAGGGTGGCAGCCATAGGCTTCTGGCCCTGCTGTAACCTGTCGCCCTCCTCAGAGCCAGGTTGGCCACTGCCTGAAGCGAGACACTCATGACAATGGAGCACCCTTTAAAAGGAGGGTGAATTTTGTTTTCTTTGTTTTAAACATATTTTAGGCACTCACTACATTTTTGGGGAGTCAGACAACCCCTTTAAATGTTTTATTTATTGATTTTTTTATGCGAGCAGCTATCTGACTCAAAGTGCTATATAAGTAGATGTAGATTTGTTTTTTGAATCCCTGTAATTACTACATACCTTATTAAAGCTTCCACTTACAAATACCAATCATTTCCTAGTGTAGAAAGCTGGAATTTGACCTAATATGTGAGGCAGCAAGCCAACCCCATATAATCACATTAATGCCACCGATGTTTAATTGTTGGTATGATGCTTTATTGCAGACATAAAAAGTTACATGTTCGATTCTTCTGCCTGTAGAACACCAATGATAAATGTATTTGGGGTCATCCAGGTAGTTTTTGCAAAAGTTAGATGAGCATTGATTTGCCTATGTAATCACATAACTGTTATAACTTTGTTATTTTTGAACCACTTTCACCTTTTTTAACTGGGATTTTTAATACAGTAGGCAAATGGAAGTAGAGTATGGGCCCACAGCAGACCATGGGCAGCATATTACTGATCCACATGACGCAGATCTGTAATATGTCCATGAAGTCTACTCATGTATGAATATATTATACATGTTTGACCTGTTTTATTATTTTTTGATCTACCCATGTACTGTACTGTATGAATCTGCTAGATGGTTTATTTGGCCTAATATTACATATACACTGTAGACGCTAATGAATGTCTACTCTCTAATATCTACTAGACTATTAATAGACTGTTAACGTTTTTAGGAAAAAATATCTAAATAAAGATGCGTTGCAAATCTCTCAAAATGTCAAAACTATTACTAAAATAGAACTAGCACAAATAAAAAGACAGCTGCTGTAATTGCACTTGTTACGATGCCAAACCAGCTTTCTAGACTTTATTTACTAGATATTTATAAGCATGTCTAATATGATGGAAGATATTTAAGGCAAATTTAATACAGATTTGGAATGGTCAGACTGAATGGCTAGGATATTCACTGTTTAAAGCAGATATGATAGATATGATACTCATTGTGACAGAGAACACGCTGACCTTCATGAAAGGAAACAAACTGCATATAAAACATATTAAACACACATCATTTTGTGCCTGATAGGACCAGTCTAACTGTGCAGTCTTTAAAACATACCTGAGTTTACATAATGGCTGTGCTTTGTACAATCATAACTTTTTTGGGTTTCTCTAATTTTTTTCAGGCATATTATTCCCTGTTTCAGCTGCACAGCTAGATGTATTTCACTCAGAAGCAGGGTATGTATCTCTTCTGTGAAATCTGCCAGCACTGTACTACTAGTTTTACCTTTTCGTTACTGGAATTTCTAATACAGTAGGCACATGAAGGTAGAGTATGGGCCCACAGCAGATTATGGGCACGCAGATCTGTAATATGTCCATGAGGGTCTACACATGTATGAATCTACTATACGCGTTTGATCTGTGTTATGCTTTTTCAGCCATATTATTCCTTGTTTCAGCTGCACAGCTAGATGTATTTCACTCAGGAGTGAACTTACTACTGTACTACTGTGACCTTAATTCCCACTATGTTTGTTTTCAGCTTTAGAGAACACAGAACAGATAAGGGAGGATAAACCACACTTACAGACAGACAGGACTCTCCTGTGATGCTCAGAAGCAGTGTAGAAGCAGTTGTTTTATTAGGCTCAGGATCTCAGGTAGCTCTGGCACGCCCCTACTTCATCTCAGCTATCTCTGTTACCAGGGACAGTTCTTGCCTGACAACAGGCAGTGGACTGTAAATTAGGTGGAATGGAGACCCCTAGTGGCCATCCATGACTTTACAGCTTGTTAACAGGTGGATGCAGACATATTTTTTTTAAATGAAGTGATTTAGAAATTTGCTAGTTATACCATTCTCTATTAAATGAAATGAAATTATGTGAAAATACAGTGACACGTTAAGGTGCCAGACAGGCTGCTCCTTCTAAGTGTTAAAAGGGCTTTCTGGTACTTAGATATTAATGGTTTATCCTCAGAATAGGTCAATATTAGGTTGGATGAGGTCCCCACCAATCAGCTGTTTTAGGCAGATACCCTCACTGGAAATTATACAATGGGCAGAACCAGAAACACAGGGTTCTGTCCACTGTCCTGAGCTTTTGTATGCTGGTGCCAGAAACAACACAGTGGATGGAGACTCCATCTCCTGTTTAGTTTCTGGCTCTGATGGCTGCCAAAAACAGCTGTTCAATGTTGATGCCAAGTGTCGGACCTCCACCAATGTGATACTGAGGATAGCTAATCAATTTCTAAATCCCGGAAAACTCCTTTAATGACCTGGCTTAAGGGGAAAGAGTATGGAATGGTAGTGAACTACATATCCCCTTATGTCAGTTACTCATATGCAGTTTCTGCATTTATTTGAGCATGCTTACAACGCCAATGGAGGCTGCTCTAGAATCCTAGCTTGTGATCGCAGCATTTGTCGGTGAGATCAACCATGTTCAAGACAATGTAATATATGGTCAATTATCTCTGATGACAGTACTGCAATGTTCAGTAATTTACAGGTACTTAGATGTTTGTCATCTACTGCATCTTGTGTTTCTGGTAACTGCAGCGCTGCTCCCATTGAAGTGAATGGATAGTGAAATGAAATAAATAGAAATGAAATACATATACACAGTCAGGCCAGGCATGGGTGCTTATAGAGAGGCCAGAGATAAATGTGAATGCTCAGCAGCTATCTTATGCGTATGGCCAACTTTAGTTTGAAGCCATAAAATCAATTCTAATATATTTTATTAAAGGGGTTGTCTCACTTCAGTAAGTGGCATTTATCATGTAGAGAAAGTTTATACAAGGCACTTACTAATATATTGTTATTGTCCATATTGCTTCCTTTGCTGGCTGGATTCATTTTTCCATCACATTAAACACTGGTCGTTTCCATGGTTACAGACCACCCTGCAATCCAACAGTGGTGGTCGTGCATCTTAATATAGGAAAAAGCACTAGCCTAAGTGCGCTCCCATGGTCCTGGCCTCCAGAGAGGCTGGTGCTTTTTCCTATATTGTGCAAGCACGACCACCACTGATGGATTTCAGGGTGGTCTGTAACAATGGAAACGAGCAGTGTATAATGTGATGGGAAAATGAATCCAGTCAGCAAAGAAGCGATATGGATAATAACAATACATTAGTAAGTGCTGTGTATTAACTTTGTCTATACAATAAATGCCACTTGCTGAAGTGAGACAATCCCTTTAATGTTGCTTCATTTTCATACCCTGGATAAACACTAATGTGAACAGCAGGGAGAGCGCAATAACATTAGCATATCATATACAGTATGTATAGAAACAGATGAAAGTATAATAGAGAGGGGCCCATTCTCTTTATTTCTAATACACAAGATATTGTAACATACCCAACAAGTTACTAGACAATAATCGTTACAAATATCGTACAGGCACAAATTTTACATGCATAGACGTTAGGCTTCATTCACATCTGTATCAGAGCCTCCATTGCTGTGCCTTTTTGCTAAGTAAAATGTGAAGTTTTCTGATGGAAAGAAAAGCCCATTATTAGTCATTTGTCATTGGCGTCTGCCAAGTGGTGTCAATTTCTGTCATTTGACGGAACTACGGCTTCCATTATTTTTATTGTTTTGTTCCTGTAATAGAGCAGAACAGCGGGAATAAAAATGTGAACCCAGCATTATCCACTGTGTCATGTACAGTTTATATACCCATACACATTAGTCTAAAGTTGATCCAAACAGACGATTTCAACCAAAATGAACCTTCGGGTGAAATTTATTGACAATCGTTTTAAAAGACCAATGACAGACCATTATCATTTGAAAACAAGTCGGCCGTGTTTAATATTATTGTCCGATAGTTGGATGAGAGATCTTTCATTCATCTCCTGGTTTCATTGAACGTGTATGGGCAGTTTGAACAACTGAAATGTGTATGGCTGTGTCTTTGAAACTTTTGAATGTTCACCAGATGTTCGTTTGTTCAACCATCAACCAACTTTTATCTAATGTGCATTGCCAGCTTTACACAGGGACAGAAAGCTCTATACCTCTACTACTGTCCTTGCATCCTGTAAGCACTTCTGCTACTGGCCTACCATTCCTTCCCCCATCCTAGCTAGCTGAGGAGGTAGTCGTGTTTTAAAGTAAGATTTAAAGGAAGTCTGTGAGTGGGTTTGGGGTGGCTCCAGTACTATGCTGGGTTCCCTGGACAGTTTCAAGATGTCACCACGTGTTGCTACTCTCTGTAGGTGATGGTAAGCCGTGGGAAATAAGTCCAGAGAGTCAGGGTTTGCAGTAAACCAGTGTGTTTTTTTACTGGAGAAACTCAAGTGCAAAGCAATACAAGCAAGGCACTGAGCTGGCTTCTTCAGTCGCCTCCCGGTTTCATGTCAAGTAAAGGCCTGAGCTAGGAGTCTTTCTCACTATTAAAAGGTTAGAACCCTGACCAAAGGTTGTGACCCAGGGTCTGTGGCTCAGTCGTCCGGCTGGCTCCCTGGTCAATGGGCTGGTAACTGGGATCTGTAGCTCAGCATCCCCATCTTCTGGTCACTCATTTAGTCTGAAAGAGTCTCTCCTACTAAGTACTCTATCTGCAGACAACTAAGTGGTCTCAAGGTTCTCCTTATATACAGTTTATACTACAACCTTCTAGTGGGAGAGGTGGAGTGGAGAAGCACAGCCTAAACAGAAACAATATTACAATTTTAGTCTGTAATAGACTTGTATAGAGTTTCAAAGCAAGTATAGGGGACATAAACAACAGAGGTAACACCAGACACCCATAAGGTCAATGAGTCCCCCCCCCCAAAAAAAAAAAAAAAAACAACAACAAAACTTTGCATAGGTATAAAATCCTAAAGTTTTTCTATGTTAGCTGGCTGTGCATTTTGGGCTGTGCTGCCTCCTATATACTAGATGCCTACAACTCCCAACTTGTGCTGACAGCATGACTAGTACTTTTGCAACAGTTAGAGAACCAAAGATTAACGGCAGAAGACAGCTGGCACAAAAATGTCAAATTCATCAGTAGGCACAATTTTAGAAATTAATTTAAATGTTTATTAAGAGGTTATAAAAAGAACAAAGATACATAAAAGTACATTCAATAGGAGAGAAGGCCTGGCCATACATATACACTAGGAAGACAAATACATGACATTGAATTTACCTACTTGCATGTATGTTCATATAGAAATAAAAACTTAATCAAGTTGACATTTGGTAAAACATGAGGTTAAGGGGAGAAGACCTGTTTAAAGTAAATTTTAAAAACCATGAGAGGAAATACAATTATACAATGTTATGCTGCTTCTTAAGAATACATTGTCCTCCAGCTGCGAACTTCAAAGGGTTCCCTGAATGTCAATATACATATAATAGACTTAAGATAACTTCAATTTATTCTACAAACGTCTCAACACTCAAAGAAACCATACTGAGAAGGAACATTGAAGTTTTTTGTAAAATTAATGTGGTGTGGAGTTTGTAAATAAAAAAATCATCTGAGAAGAAAGTGGAGATTTAACTTAAAACTTAAAGTGGTTTATAAAAGCAGCATCAATGACAAATAGATCAAAAAAAGACCATTGGGAATGGACGACACAAAAGATATATTATTAATCCACTGACAGGTCTCCTACAAGCCTTGATATAACAACTCCGGAGCATCATTTCTTAGAACTTTGCAATGCGTCATCCCCCTCTTATTCCTCCTAGAAATGAATGAATACATAAGTGAATATTACCATTTCCAGAGTGTAGGGGCAAACGTTATGGATATGTAGAATGGTAATGCCTATAAGTCATATTGACAGGACTGTAAATGGATGGACAGGGGACTTTATTCCAGTGTGTGTAGTAAGAAATAGATTGATTATTTTAAAGGTAGATGAGTTCATGCAGAATATTCAGATTGTAATTATCATCACTGTACAGTATACAGTAAATGTTGTTAACGGGAACCAGTCACATGGTGTATGATCTGCAGGCGGCATGTTATAGAGCAGGAGGAGCTGAGCAGATTGATATATAGTTTTATGGGAAAAGATTCAGTAAAACTTGTATTTTAACCATTTAAATTCCTGCTCATTCTAGGTTTTGACATCAAGGAGACGGTCCTATCAGTGATTGACAGCTTGCCCTCTTTGACTGTGTATATATACAAGAGCCTTGTCGCACTCTGCTTATTCCAATGCCGGAGTAGGGTTCCCACCCCCGTTGTCAAGAGATATAAGACTCCGGAGAAAAGAGTAATTTCTTGTGTTGCTTTATTTCAACATATGCAGCACAAAATACGTGACGTTTCGGCCCCTTATGGCCTTTTTCAAACTAATGCCGCCGAGAATGAGGTTGGAGAAGAATGTAGGTAGGAGAAACGTTTGCAGACAGGCTGCAACTGAGATCAGGCGCCTGATCTCAGTTGCAGCCTGTCTGCAAACGTTTCCTCCTTCCTACATTCTTCTCCAACCTCATTCTCGGCGGCATTAGTTTGAAAAAGGCCATAAGGGGCCGAAACGTCACGTATTTTGTGCCGCATATGTTGAAATAAAGCAACACGAGAAATTACTCTTTTCTCCGGAGTCTTATATCTCTTGACTGTGTATATAGAGATAGCTGTCAATCACTGATAGGGCCACCACCTTGATGTCAATCACTGACAGGACCATCTCCTCGAGGTCAATCACTGATAGGACCGTCTCCTTCACTTTAATCACTGATAAGACCATCTCCTTGACTTCAATCACTGATCGGACCATCTCCTTGACTTCAATCACTGATAAGTTCATTTCCTTGATGTCAATCATGGATTGGACCGCCTCCTTGATGTCAATCACTGATAGGACTGTCTCATTGACTTCAATTACTGATAGGACGTCTCCTTGACGTAAAACACAGGGCCACCTCCTTGACTTCAATAACTGAAAAGACCGTCTCCTTGACTTAAATTATTGATAAGACTGTCTCCTTGATGTCAATCACCGATAGGACCGTCTCCTTGATGTCAATCACTGATAGGACGTCTCCTTGACTTCAATCACTGATAAGACCGTCTCCTTGACTTCAATCACTGATAAGACCGTCTCCTTGACTTCAATTATTGATAAGACTGTCTCCTTGATGTCAATCACCGATAGGACCGTCTCATTGATGTCAATCACTGATAGGATCATCTTCTTGACTTCAATCAGTGATAGGATCATCTTCTTGACTTCAATCACTGATAAAACCGTCTCCTTGACTTCATTCACTGATAAGGCCATCTCCTTGACTCCAATCACTGATAGGACCATCTCCTCGATGTCAACCACTGATAGGACCGTCTCCTTCACTTCAATCACTGATAGGACCATCTCCTTGACTTCAATCACTGATAGGACCATCTCCTTGACTTCAATCACTGATAAGTTCGTTTCCTTGACGTCAATCATGGATAGCACAGCCTCCTTGATGTCAATCACTGATAGGACAGTCTCCTTGACTTCAATCACTGATAGGACTGTCTCATTGACTTCAATTACTGATAGGACGTCTCATTGATGTAAAACACAGGGCCACCTCCTTGATGTCAATCATTGATAGGACGTCTACTTGACTTCAATCACTCATAAGACCGTCTCCTTGACTTCAATTACTCATAAGACCGTCTCCTTGACTTCAATTATTGATAAGACTGTCTCCTTGATGTCAATCACCGATAGGACCGTCTCCTCGATGTCAATCTCTGATAGGACCGTCTCCTCGATGTCAATCACTGATAGGACCGTCTCCTTGACTTCAATCACTGGTAAGACCGTCTCCTTGACGTCAGTCACTGATAAGACCATCTCCTTGATGTCAATCACTGATAGGACCATCTTCTTGACATCAATCACTGATAGGACCGTCTTTTTGACTTCAATCACTGATAGGACCATCTCCTTGACTTCAATCACTCATAGGACTGCTCCTTGACTTCAAAGCCCAAACGTAGAAGGGATTTAAATGTATAAATTATACACTTTACTAAATCTTTTTGCATAAAACTATATAACAATCTCCTCAGCTCCACCTCCCCTATCACATGCTGCCTGTAGCTTACATCCCATTTTCATGCTGTCAGCTTCCGTTTAAAAGGGGTTGACCCATCTGGACAAGCATGGCATATCGATAGGATGTGCCACAAATGTCCACTTGATGTGGGCCTCATTCCTATCTGAAGAGTGGGGACACTGTGCATGTGGTGCTTTCTCCGTTCACTGACATGGGACTTCGAAAAATAGCTAAGCAAGCAATTTTTAGACGTCCCATAGCAGTAAGTGGAAAAAAGTTGCACATGCACAGCGAGCTCTCCATTCACTGCTGGAATCCGTCCTTCAGATAAGAGTGGGCACCAGAGGGGAAAGATGAAGTAGAAAGGTAGGACACCCCTTGTCTATGGCACACATAAAAGACCACCATTAAGGGCGATCAAGCTGAAAAACACTAAAAACAATAAGGGAGTGGATTAGGACCCACAAACTGTGATAAAGTGCCATAAAAATGTCACTAAGGCTACCCTTCCTAAACAGTTGGGCACTCTATATCCACAGCATGTCAGCAATTTATGCTGCATGTTTCCACTGTAATTACATACTTTGCAATGCAAATCCATGGCAAATCCACAGAATCCACATATGCAATGCAACAGACCACAGGTGAGGCGTGGTGGTGGTGGAATGTTGAAGAGGATGGTAGTGGTGGCGGTGGCAATGAGGGTGGTTGAAATCCCCCATGGTGGCTAATCAGTCCTTAATAAAGTTACTTTCTGGTAGTTTTACACTCGCAGGCATGATGTTTTCCTGGATAAGGATATTCCTTGCAGCGGACCCAGGTGAGGGGAAGAGGAAAGGATAGGAATAATAGTAGAAAGAATAGTGGTTGTAGTTGTTACTTATCCTGACACTCCTTTGGGGCGTGCAATGATAGGAAGGTTAGACCTTTCTTTCCTTTGGAGCACAGTCTGGTTCTGGAGTTTCTCCTGTCTGATAGTGGCCTGGGGTGCTCTTGATGGTGATAAATTGTGAGGTGCAAGGCAGGGTCCCTTGGCAGCCATCGATGGTATGGAGAAGCATTATGATGGTGCGAGCAATAATGACACCAGATTAACAGCAAAACAGTTCTGTCCTGAAGAATGAAGTACAGGTACATTAGTTACAGTTCTCAGCATGCATGGACTGGTAGTCCTTACACAATTTACAATTCCCACAGTTCTCACAAGAACTAACTAAAGACTCCCAAATTAACTAATTCCTTGCCATACATAACCTTTTGGATTACAGAGTTTACAGATCATTGTCACAGTAAACATTAAGAAGTGGTGAACTTGAGTATTAACACTTTAAAAATTAATTACAGTATTAACTCTTTAGCAGTGATCTACCGGTCACTGCACATATAATTCAAGCAAATCTTTCTGAGGATTTATTGAGGAAATGCAGCGGATCAGAGGCAAAATCCACAGAAACTTTTATTTGCTGCTTTTTGCATCCCGTGCAGACAAGCAAGCAAGAGGTGAATTGACTATTCTGAGCACATACTTTTACTAACGGTAATTTTCCATGCATACATAACAAAGTGATCTATAGCAAACCACACATGAATTAGATTGACCTGAGAGCAGCATGCCCACAGAAATCAGTCTCTGTAAATCAGCATCGGACTGATCAAATGGAAATCTGTCTGCTATAGGAACACTTCTTGCTGCTTAATTAGCTGTCAGGTTGTCTAATGGAAACTTAAAGGTAAAATAAGAAATATTATACTTCAGATACAGCATTTACAAATTTAGTATATACAGTACCCCCGACCAGTAGGTATTTGCAAATGGTTTGCAGTTGAATGTTATGTTATATATTATGTTATCCATTATAATGCCTTGATAGAGTTAAGTAATTTGGGTTCATCCCATTGCAGAACATTGCTAGGTGGTGGCTGGATCAACCCTTAGCTCTAGAGTGTTCTAGGTCTGAGGAGGGAGTAGGGAGAGGGAGGAACCAAATTCCATGTGCTCCCTATACTCAGGCCTCAGCAATCAGAGACTAACAGATCTGTTTTTTATTGCTGCAAGATCTACAGTAAGAGAGAAAAGACAGAAAAGAGAAGGTCCAGAAATCTGCATGGGCAAGCGACAAAACTAACAGTAAGTTAATAAGGTAAAAAACAGTAAGGTAATTGCTGTTGAGGGCAATATAGACTTTACTGCTGACGGGATTATAGTTGAGACACCCTACACACTTATAGAATGACCCAACCAATCCTATCATTTAACCTGTATGCCTCCGTCCACATTGCAGGCATAATTGCAAAAGTACATAGATTCTACTGAGAGAGACTTTAGCAAGTTAGAGAGAGGCAAGAAGGTCATAATTTCCATCCTTGCCTAAATCCTTACACTGCTATCTGGGAGAGAATTTCACTGTGAACAACTGGAACTGGTTACTGACTCTTGCTTTATACACTGGCCATTGTACTTTGCAATGTACATGCTCTGTCTTGCATCCATCCAAACACCTAACATCATAGGCACCCCAGCTACCATCAGGCAGGAGCCCCAGAACAAGGGTGTACCCTGAGGAAAGAAAGGGTACCCCTTGCTTGCGCTGCACTGGCCCTAGAAAGCAAGGATGAGAGGACAGCCACTGTGATAGATTGTGTTATAACTAGTGTTGAGCGAATTAAACTCCAAAAAGTAGAATTTGATCTGAATTTCAGGAAAAATTCGATTTGCTGCAAAACCGAAATTCCTCATGCTTCGTGGTAGCGAATGGATTTTCCCTGAATGGCAGTAAGAAATAAAAAAAAATCATACTTACCTTATACATTTGAGCGGGAAGAGCCGGCTGCTGCCATCTTGATTGAAGATCTTGCATGAAATAACACAGTGGAAACAGCCATTGTCCAGGATTACTTGGCTGACAACTGCTGAACATGGGTCTTTAAACCTCCCCATGCTTCTCATATGTGTTGATTATCGTAGGCATCACTTTATGCTCATGGATTCAAATTTCTCAAGACTTACTTATGAGCCTTTAACCACCCTATTAGCTGAAGTGTCCTCCGTTGTCAACTCAAGGCCTCTTGTTCCTGTATCCATGGATCCAGAATCCCCCGTTATCCTCACTTCAGCGACTCTCTTCACTTAGAAACTTCAAACTATTCCTAGTCCATCAGAAGACTGGTAACCTATATCATAGTGGAAACATCTTCATCATCTGACTGTTTTTGGAGTAGATGGAAAAGGGAGTATCTTACTCTACTTCAAGGATGAAGAAAATGACAGCACGCCCAACTGACCTTATAGGTAGGAGATCTTGTTCTCATGAAGGACAAAAAGAAATGCACAGCCCATGAGACTTACAGTATCTCTAAGATATTTCCTATTGATGATAGCAAGGTTTGTAAGGTAGGAGTTACCATTACAAAACAAGGTGACTCAAAATCTCTCATCCAGCCTATATCCAAGGTTGTCTTACTCTTATACTGGGAATAAAAATTTCCTTATGGAGAGTGTCCTAAGCGGCATGAGGTGTCATAGGCCAAGCAATGCTCCTCTGGAATTCTGGAAAGGGGTATGCAAATGAGCTCTTAGAAAGCTCTGTCTGATGCTAACAGATGTAAGGTAGCTATCCTATAAGTGAATGTTCAACCTTTCAAAAGGTTTTGAGACATGACTTGGATAATAATTAAGTCAGCAACACATCTGCAGACAGCTGTTTCAGGGTGAGGGATAATCAGACAGACATGACTCCTTAATGTCAGTTCATATAGTGAAATCCAATTATTTCAGACAGGGAATGTCCTGTCTAATCTAATAGCTTCTCATTTAGAATTTACATTATTGTATTCAGTGTTATTTGTTATCCACTATAATTAGTACTTTGCTTCCATTTAGTGGACATTATTATATTTGTTTTTATGAAGTTATCTATGCGATTCATTATGCCATTCATCTTGTAACTCCTCCTCTTCTCTGAGCTCACATACTGTGTCCTTCAGTCTTTTCCTGTTTGTCAGACATGCTTCACTGAGCGGGAGAGAGGATTTTCCTTTGACCTTTATCATCATTTCTCATGTATATTCAATAAATTACATCTCCTTCACTGGGATTCTATATGTAACTGGTGTTGCTAGAGGAATGTTTGTAGCGAGTTTATTATCTTCCATTGCTTGTACAAGAGATTGGCACTCACACCCATCAGAAACTTCTCTTATGTACATCGGTCACAAATTAGCCAGAGATCTGTCTCTTAACAAATTAGGCACATCTTACTCCAACACAACCAGATCAAGACTGGCATATTCAAACACCAGTTTTGATAAATGTTCACCACTGTCTTCTGTTATTCCGAAAATTGCTGCCACAAAGCTGAAAGCAGTAGAGCTGAATGGCGCTCAATATGACTATTTTATTGGTAATATATGTTTGAGAATATTGGATGGCTTTATAATTTAAAGGTGCTGAGTATTGTGGCTAGTTCAGTTGTCTAGCTCCCATCTCATGTCCTGTGAACTGTCGTTGTTGGACCATTCCTACTCCTTCCTGTTCCTAATTGCTGGTTTTACTGTTCCTACATGGGGCTGATCTGCAATTCCTCATAAAACCTTTGAACGGGTGTGGCACTATTGATGGAAAAAAGGCCATATTTTTCTGCACAACTCCTTTAATTCACCTGTTAGGAATATGTATAGTTGCAACAGTTGTGCTAACTTTTAACACGAGGTCCACATTTTTTGTATTTTCTATTATTTGTAATATTTTTCATGTCTCTTTTCAGCTCCTAGAATACTCCTCTCTCACATACTCTACTCAATATTGATCTTTTTCCGTTTCTTATTCCAGTTTTGCTTTTACACCCTTTGGTCCATTCATCAACGTCATAAGACACTGAGATACCATCTTCTCACTTGGAAATGAAAAGTGTAGACACGTGCATTATTCTTCAAAGTTTTCTATATCTTTACTATATTTCATTACTTAATTTGTAGAACATTCTATTCTGATTGAACAAAAACAGCCCCCAAACCATTTATTTTGAAGACCTCTGTAGGCTTTTTCTATGCATAATTTTTTTCTTTTAATATTCTTTCCCTTCTATAGAATAGAGGGCACTGTTCACAGTGGTGCAATGAGTTCTATTTTTTACAGTAACTATGAATCTTAACAAAGAACCACTTTGTTGCATTTTGTAAAGCATCATGTATTAGTCTGACTCTTGAGTCAGTTTTTAATGTATTTACAAACAATACTTTCTAAACTTATAGACCTTAAAATACTACGTATATTGTATCTCACCTCTTCATAAAAACAAATCACAGGTGCAGAGAAAATTGTATTCCACAGCGCAAGGAACTGGTCGTCAATTGAACAGGATATCGATTCTTTTATTTGAAATAGTACTACGCATTTCGGGGTATAAACACCCCTTCTTCAGGTACATACAGAATGCTACAATACACAGAGTCTCAGTATAAATAACCAAAAAAACCCGCCAAAAAGAGAGGGGGTGTGAAGGGGGGGGGAGGGTTGGGTGGAGGTCAACAAAATTAACATAATTAGCATAACCTTAAGAAAAGAGAATAATAAGTGTAAAATGTATACATACATTGGTGATACAAATGGTAGAAGAAGAGAGAGAGGAAATGTCTGTTCCGCACAGCAAGAACACTAGGTAGCCCGAATCAATATGTCGGGCTCCGTGATGTTTTGGATTTTTAAATTAAATTGTCCTAATCCTCACGGCCTCAATGAGGCTTTTGAAATCAACTTATGATGTCCTATGGATCTACATATATATATATATTTTTTATATATACATTTCAGATGGTGGACAAAACATCTTTATTTATCTATTCATGTATGTTTATATACATATATACAGTATTTTTCAGTTCATTGTTCTAAACATTGATGTATACGACAATCTAATTGTTTTATACCTTTTATGTATATATTTTTATATATATATATATATATATATATATATACAATGAAAAAATACGGCAGCACAATAAAAAAGCAGGGAGGAGGTGCAAGCCATCAGCCCGACAAGGCTCCAAACTTAGCCATGAAAAAGGCAGCACTCTCCAAAAAGTTAGTGTGAACAAGCGTTTATTTACCCATGTGGGATGCAACGTTTCGGCTCCATGAGCCTTTCTCAAGCACTGCTTGAGAAAGGCTCATGGAGCCGAAACGTTGCATCCCACATGGGTAAATAAACGCTTGTTCACACTAACTTTTTGGAGAGTGCTGCCTTTTTCATGGCTATATATATATATATATATATATATACAGTGGGGTCACTGTAGATGGCAATGAGGACACTGTGGATGGCACTGCATCGATCTGTCTTTTGAAAGTTCAAGTGAAGGAGGAACGCCTGTTGCCCGGAACCTAATACCTGTAAGTGGAGAGGAAGGTGAAAGACCGGACACCAGGTGCGTGCCGCAAGAAGGAAGACGCCGACTGCCGGGTATTGTCCACGAGCGAAAACAAGACGTGAACGGACTAAGCGGTAAAGGTATGGGTAAGTGCACTACCCGTAATACCTAAACTAATCAAACTAATCATCTTGTCTTGGAAATTTCGGCGGATACTATTATTCCTGAACGGCAATACCTCCCAGTTACAAACATAAAAAGACTATATACTAACCTCTACGTGTGTATCATCACACTAAAGGAAGGAGAGGAGCACCAATATAATATATTGATTTACTAGGACTATAGCCTTACTTGGAATATGGATATGGCAATATAACCCATTAACAAGATTTACCGACATACTAACTAAACTTTTTATAACTTTTTATTTTGTTTTTATTTTGTTTTATTATGTATTTGATTGTTGTATGTTTTCTTGATTAAATACTTTATACATTCCAGTAAGGGTGAGTGCTTATCCATTTTATTAAGACATCTTTATTTATCTATTCATGTATGTTTATATACATATATACAGTATTTTTCAGTTCATTGTTCTAAACATTGATGTATACGACAATCTAATTGTTTTATACCTTTTATGTATATATTTATATATATATATATATATGTATATATATATATATATACAGTGGGGTCACTGTAGATGGCAATGAGGACACTGTGGATGGCACTGGATGACACTGAGGGCACTGTGGCAATGGAGGCACTGTGGATTGCACTAGGGGCACTGGATGGGAATACAGGCACTGTGGATGGCACTTGAGGGTCATTGTGGATGGCAATAAAGGCATTGTGAATGGCAATGGGGGCACTGGATGGCAATGGGGGCACTGGATGGCAATGAGGGCACTGTGGATGGTACTAGGGGCACTGGATGGCACTTGAGGGTCATTGTGGATGGCAATAAAGGCATTGTGAATGGCAATGGGGACACTGGATGGCAATGGGGGCACTGGATGGCAATGAGGGCACTGTGGATGGTACTAGGGGCACTGGATGGCACTTGGTGCATAATGTGAATGACAATTAGGACATTGTGGATGGCAATGGGGCACTGTTGATGGCAATTGGGGGTGACTGTGGATGGCAATGAGGGCACTGTGGATGGCACTGTGGGCACTGGATGACAACGGGGCACTGATTTGCAGTGAGGGAAAATTGGAAGGCCATGGAGGCACTGAATGGCATTAGAAGCACTGGATTGCAAAGGGGGCACTATAGATGGCACTTGGGGAGCACTGTGAATGGCAATGGGGGCACTGTAGATAGCACTAGGGGCACTATATGACAATGGGGGCACTATGGATGGCACTTGGGGGGAACTTTGGATGGCAATGTTTTCTTAAATGGAGGCTACACGTGTTACAAAGCTAAGTGTAGAGGAGACAAGCCTGGGAACACAAGATCACCCATATAATAATTGTGCAGCCAGTCAATCTACAGAGCCATCCCCTGTGATGTCACAGCTCTATAAAACCCTCATCCTGCGCGGTCTCCGCCATTCTCCTGTGAGCTGAGCATAGGGAGAGACGTAGCAAGTGCTCATGTGCTAGGAACAATGTTGCTGAAAATGATTAACTGAAGAATATTGGAGAGGAAGAGTGCAGGAAGACTGCATGGAGACTTATTCAGCTTAAGTTTTATTTATTTATTCCTACATTTACTTATTCCTACATCAGCCATAAACTAAGATATCTAATTCAATACCAATAAGATGGAAGCCTTTATTATTTCACTGCCACATGCCAACCAATACCAACCAGTCTGCACCCCTTAGGGGGGCCAGGTCTTAATGATGACCATCCTCATCTTTTGCTTCTTCAAAATCATTCTTCAAAGTCTCCATGTCCTAGAAAGTCAGCAAGATGTAGAGAGAGGAGGAGCTGGATGTTCCTGATGACATATTCTCATTGATATTAGATGATGTGGAAAAGAAGGGCTCCCACTTGTAGGGCAGAAGAGTGCTTGGTTAGAGAAGTGGGTACAGCCCCTGTTTAAAGGTGCATCAAAGGTATGCATGGTCATTAACAATGAAGACTGACTACACAGGGCGGTATTCATTATTAAGTGAAAGTCAGCTGCGAACTAATTGGCTGTGTGGTTCTTCAATGCAGCATGGCCATAACCCGCTCACAACATGGCTGCTCCGTGTAGCTATACCCTAAGGCAGAGTGGCCTGGGTATACCTGTTTTGTGACTAATTGAATTTCTTGGTGAAATTCGGCAAAGCTGCCAAATCAAATATTTCAAATTTCGCTCTTCTCTAATTAAAACTAATGAAAGGTATTGGGGAGTATATTTATAATAAAGTAATATTTAAGTATTTTCATTCTCTTAATTCTCGGAGAACCATTTAATCTCGAAGTCACACACTTATGGTAGTACAAACATGCACTTGAAAACAAGCACGCAAATGCTCACAAACTCACTTTTTTTTGTCTGCTTATATAGGTGCTGCTCCCAGACAACTTCAAACCATACTGCTGTTTTTATTTTCCTCTGGATTCAAAGTTGATATAGCTTAAATAACAAATTACTGTATTTGCACATAATCAATGCTAAAAAAAAATTTTTGTACTATAAAATACCTCAGATCATAAACCTATGTCAAGGGTCGCCATTCTCTTGTGATTCCCTATGTTAACTAACAACAGGATAACTAACTAACTAAAAAACACATATTGTATACTAAAATGTCTAGAATCCAGATCAAATCAGTGACTGTCACAGAAATGTTCTCTCAGGGCTGCTGAAGTAGTCTGCATAGATTTTCTAAACAGGCAGTCTTGATGTTCTAGGTTATTCATTCAGGCTCTGGTCCAAAACCGACAGATAATGAGGTCAGATATTGTTCCACGTCAGCATCAGAGGAAGTATTGTGAATCCTGATGAAGTTGTGTAGGAATACACAGGCTTGAATTACCAAGGTGGCATTGTCTAGATCCATCTATGGGGATCACAGGAACACCTTCCACTTGGTATAAAGTATCCTGAAAGCACAAAGTACATACTGACAAGCTCTAGTGAACTGGTGGGGTGACAATAAAAACCCTTCATCAGCCAAGATGATAAATGGAGCCCATGGTCCTGCAGATCCAGGCAGTATTCTGAATCTCAAGGGTAAGCTGGTTGATCTTAAGTCCTTCACCCATTCTGGAAGCACAGAAGATGCGAGCATCCATAGGCCCCGATATCCAAAATTATAAAAGTGGTAGTTATTGTCAGCCAAGGTGAATAGCAAATATCTAAAATATTGCTTATAATTGAAGTACCGGAACCATAGTGAGGAAACTTCCTAACACAGATGTTTTTGCTATCCATCACCCTGATGCAGTTTTGAAACTGAATCCTGGAAGCCCTCGGCAATGTGGAGCCAATGTTCCACCTTGGGCTGTGGCATCACTATTTCTTAGATCTCAGATGACTTCACAAGTGTGATAGATAATCCAAGAGTTGAGATCCCCAGCAGGAATTCAACCTCAGGATGTTGAGCTGCGCCTAATGGTGTTGTCCTGGAAGGTGAGGCCAGGACACAGGGACACCAGCAGGAAGACAAACATGGGTATAGACATACGACAGTAATTATGAAACTTCTCCGGCTGATGCAGCAGGTCGGTGTACAGGGTGTGGAGGTGGTCGTTCCTGTACCGCTGGGAGACAATGGGGTGAACCTAGTGTTTCCTCATATGTTCTTCTTCCACCATAGGGGACTGCTGCCCATATTCCTGAGAAAGAAGCCAGGACAAGAGTACCACATCTGCAGAGTTTTTCGCTACCTTGATCTGGAAGAAATGGCCAGAAACCAATGCCAGCCAAGCAGAGGAATCTAACAGAACTCTCTATGCTATGAAAGCCGTAGACAATGGCACTTTCACAGCGTGTTTCTATGGGTGTTTCTAGGGGATTGGGGTTTACATAATGATAATTTTCTCCTTCCGTTTTTTACAGTCCACATGGAAACAACACACCCATATTTTGTGGACTTGTGTAAAGGATGCAAAAGCAAAATGGAAGCACAATGTACAGAAGTGCAGAATCAAGGATCCCTGGTTTGGGGGCCGCAAAACGGCAACAGTCGTGTACATGAAGCCTTACAAAGTGAACAAGTACAGTATTTTTAACTATTTATACAAAAACATATTAAGGATGGACAGGCACTTTAAAGGGGTTATTCAATTTCTCAAACAGCTCCCCCCATGTGCCAGGCCCCTCACAGGTAATATATTTACGCCGCTCCCGGTGCCGCTCCAGGTCCCCGCACCACTGCTGCTGCTTCTCTCTGTACACCAGCGATGCTATGGAGGCTTGTCCCTGCCTGCCATTGGCTGCTCCACCCCAACACCAAATGTTTTCATCCTTGTAAAGGGAAAAGCAGCAGCGGCGAGCTAGATATTACCTGTGAGGGGTTTGGCAAATGGGGGGGGGGGGCTGTTTGATAAATTGGATAACGCCTTTAAGGATCTAAACAGAGGATTGTGTTTGAGCTTAGGAGTATGAGAACAGTTCCGTATTTTCCATGATTTAGACGCTGTAGAGGTAGATGAGGTATTTAACATTTTCTGCTAGACACATTACACAGAAAGTAATGTGAAGTCTAAAGAATAAAACTTTAAAAGGGGTTATGAACACCTGCTCATCTATACACTAGAAACGATATAGAATACATACAAATACACAACATAAAAGTGCAATGTCATAGCACACAGTTACAAAGAAAGCAGTTCGGAAAGCACTGCTGACTATCATTCGCAATCAATGGTGAGATCAGAGCTCCGCTTGGACAACTAATGACGGGAGTAAGTGTACAGAATAGGAAAGAATTAATTGAACCTGCTGGGAAGTACAGATGATATCTGTAGGTGTTTCATGTAGAAGCTAACATTCTTCTGTGGTGTATTGAGCTATTAGGTAATGTATCAGCTTGAAGCTATTGATTTCTGCAGATGGAGTATATCCAGCTACTGTTACTGAAACATTATATACACTAACAGCCCAAGTTCCAAATGCACATTTAACATGCTAGGGCAAATCATAAACAAATTACATGTCTATGATGTGACATTGATTTATTACATTTTCATGGCAAATTAGTTTTCACAGCAACTGTTGTTAATATTACAATAAAAATTGAGTTTTTTCCTGCACTGACTAGATATATATTAATTCCAATACTAGTTGGAACTTTTTATATTATGAGATGATTTTTCCAGGACCTTTATATTTATGACCTATTTCAAAGACCAATGGAACACACACTAACCAGGAATGTCCAAAACACAGAGTACGGAGCTACGCCTGGGTCCAGGGCGCTGTGTGATCTTCAATCAGCTAACTGACATAGGTGCTGAAAGTCAGATCCCTGTCAATCGGGTGTTATCATAGATCATCAATATTAAAGGGGTTGTCCCATGAAAAATATTCTACAGTTTTCAAACCAGCACCTGCATTTGAATACTTTTGTAATTGCATGTAATTAAAAATTCAGAATAGGTACTGGGTTATTCAATGAAATGTAACTGTACAGCGTCACCTGCTGTTTGTTTTTTTCTTATTTCTTTGACCTGCTGACTGAGAAGGCCGCACATGCTCAATTTCATCCTTCAACTGCCTCCTGAGCTGTGAGAGGCAGAGCTGAGACACGCCCCCTTAGCTGCAGGAGAAAAGATACTACCCTTGAGCTGCCAGCTTGATATAAATCTAGCAGAGCAATGAATGGGGAAATCTCTGGATCCATATGAGGTACAGGGTAGGTTCTAGCTTTGTTAGAAAGAGACTGTCACGTAGTGTATGATGTCTGATTTACATTTTTTATATTAATCATAGGATAACCCCTTTAAGGAAGCACACTTTAAAAAAATGTATTCTCTGACCTGTTAGAAGGTGCCAGATGTAAACTGTACTGAAGGTAACCTTCTTACCAGTGACTGAATTTGTGAGTTATCCCCTCCCTTCTGTTCCTCAGCTGTGTCATGTGATCAGCAATCAGACTTTCCAAATAACACAGCATGTTATGTGTGGACAGGAAAAAAATTACAAGAATGATCAACTTTCATACAACCTCTGTACATCATTTCATATGGAGGCATACAGAGCTATATGTGACATACTCTGGACCTTGTATCTGTATTGGACCGTAAAGAGTTATTCTGGTAATTTCAAGTTCTGCCCTATCCATAGGAAATGAAAGGAGCAATAGGTTGAGAATGCACACCCGTATGGGACTGCCAGAGATAGTCAAGTACAGTGCTTGCTTTTTTCTTATAGGTTCCATAGAGATGGATGGCATGTTGACCTGCCTCTCAGTTCATTTAGTTGGGCACTGAAGGTTACACAGTCTCCATTGTCATGATCGATAAGGATCCCCTCAGTAGGACCCTCACCAACCTAACAGTAATCCTCTACCTTGTTGATAGGGAATAACTTGAAATTTTTGGAATCTGGTATTATACACTTATTGAAATTCTAAGTCAAAATAGAAGAATCAAGTCTATACTTTTAATTTGAGGAAAAGGACATATATGAAATGATCTTCTGGTTTTGTACAGTAACTATGACAGTAGTTATATTTCTGTACAAGAAAGACATTTTAAGACAATTTCTAGCAGAATTCTGTATCCTTAATAACCTCATTTGTGGAAACAAAACACATATCATGATGCAAAGATCCAGAGAGCGAGCTGCAAGCACTGGAGTAGAGAAATTAGCAGATGGGATCGGAAAGAAAAAAATAAATGAGATGTCTACATGAGTGCAATGCATAATTAATAGCATTCACACTGGGGTCGACGGGTTTGGGGAATTCACGGCAATCTTTCAAGGAAGAATGCATGCTATACCTTTTGGCATTGAACATCAAGTAAATTGTTTTTAAACCACAGAAGTTGAATCAATACTGAAATCTGTCTCTTAACAGCTGATGATCTGCTCTACGTTCAGGAAAACACTGCGCGCTGATAAGCTCTGTGTGTCCTGTAATACTTCTGATCTGGATTTCAACTCAAGCTTGTGAGAAGCAATAGATTGGTGCAGCTTGCCCTATGTTAAAGGGGTTATCCAAGATTAATATAGACCTCCCAGAGTATCTGACCCACGGTGGAGATCATACTTACCTGGTTCCTGCTGCTGGATTTGGTGTCTTTCAATCCCTGGCTGGCTCTTCCTCTCTCTTCAGCTCTGAAAACAACATTTGTAGACAGGGAGAAACATGGCCGCTTCGTCACGTGACCAATTGTCGTGATGCAAGGGAAGCAGGTCATACTGTGGCCTGTGATTGGCTGCAGCGGTCATGTTTAACCCTATCAACTGATGTTTACCCCTGCTGACAGAGCTACAGAGGGAGGATGAGCTGGCCTGGGATCTATAGACGCCGAACTATAGACCATACTCACCACCATAGATTGGCCACTCTAGGGTCTTTATTAGTCTTGGATAACCCCTTTAATTCCATAATATGAAAGAATATATCTGACATCTTTATAGAAGAACACATCTTTTAAATATGATTCTACATTGACACAGCAAAATGTGAAACACTCAGAGAATCTGGATCCTAGCAATAAAAAAATACAGACCTTCTCATACATCTACATTCTACAGCCATGGCTGCCATCAGGATTGCCAGGCACCATCCATAAATTCCTGGACTCACTTTTTCCAGTATCCAGGGGAAGAAAATAGAAGTATAAATGTATTTTTTAAGCTGGAGGAGCTTAGAATAATTATAATTCTCATCATTTTACAGCTCATAGTAAATGCTGGTAATGAGTTCATCCCAGTGTATTGAACTAGACATGTATCACTTACAATCTTTATCATTCATTATGGTTTTCCAATTTGTACTTAAAAATCTTGGCTGTTGTCCCCCCAAAAAAAAGTTGGTGACCCTGGTTGCTATGACTGAAAAGGTTTCATGTGTATGAGTGTATTATGGTCTATACAACTGCAAAATAGTATAGGGCGGTAATAGAGCACTCATAGGATTCTGTAAGGACTTACCGTACTCTTAATTGCCTCTGATTTCAGAGATTTTTGGCATTTTCTGAATGAATGTCACAGAGAAAAATGGTGACGTGTTGCATCTGGATATTCTATGTGGAGGGCATTGTTACAAATTTTGCACTGGGGCCCAGTAGCTTTAAGGCCCCAACCTTACAGCTGCAGGCTATTTAGTAAGAAGTTGGATGACAGTGGCAGGTTTCTTATACAGTACAGGCTAGAATTATGAAGCTCTATGGTTTTAAGACATTATAGTGCAGAACATATAAGGAATCAACTAAAGTTGAGTGAATTGATGACACACTAAGCCAATTTATTATAAATTTCCCAAAAGATTCTACTTTCAACAAATTTAACAATGTTGTGATTCGTTACCTGCAAATTGTTCGAAATGGCAGCCTCCCATTTACAGATCAGAAGGCACAGAAGAAGGCATCTGCCACCAAAAAGGGATAATCTTTTAACCATTATTTTTAAATGTAAAAAATAACTCAGACAGTGCCATGTGTCATTAAACAGGTTGTCTGTTACCTCCTATCACCATCCATTTAGCCATAGACATCTATGTTGCTGTCACTTTGACATTACTAATGAAGGTACAGTACTTACATCACCAATTGAGTTAGCATCATCTGACAGCGACACATCAGGTGGGAAGTCTGGGTCAGCGAGACTATCAGAGACTCGATTGGGAACAACATCTCATAGATGAACTCAGATGGCTTGCTGAAACAGTCCAGCTTTTATACTGTTTTATCCAAAGAGCTTCAACCCCTAATGGAATGTAGCTAGATTACGCAACCCATAATGGTCACTATGCATATCTTGGTGTTCTGGTATTGTTATGAACCTTGGAGTGGCCAATTCTCAGATCTGCAATAAATCAGAATCTCAAAACAAACTATGCAAACAGTGCTAACTCTACTTCACACAACTTTCCCAACAGATCATTGTTCATTTAGAGGTCTACTTCTTCTACTAAATGAGATAATACCTGGTACACATTTCAGACCAGTGGCATACATAGAGAAGTAAGGGCGCCATAGCAAGGACAGAAGGGTTTCTGCCTAAACCCTTCTCATTGACCCTTGGGCCATTTTTCCACTGCCTCGTAGCTAAAAGTTGTTTCTTTAGAGGGTAGAGCCATGACCAAGTTTTTCCCTCCAGTAGAAGAGGAGATGATCCCAACTAAAACTGTGCCCCCTCCTGCCGTGGGCACCACAGCAGTCGCATGGTCTGCCGCTATGATAGTTACGCCCCTCAAGTACAAACATTGCCAACCAGTCTTCAATTCATTAGGAGGTGTGAAAATTTTATCAGACGCAATGGATTCAAAATGATCAGAGCCATATTCATATTTGCACTTCACCAGGAGTCACCACTTTTCAGATTTTAGAAGTCAGAGTTTGGCAAAAAGAAGAAATCACAGTGCCTCACTAGTAGTGGGTGTGGCTTAGCGGGACAGAGAATTAAGATTCAACAACATGCATACATTTTTTTTTTCAAAATTTTAGCGTAAAGAGAGCCAACCAATAGGTGATACAGGGTTAGAAAAAAATCTAGCCTTGCACCAAATGTATCATCCAGACGGAACCACTGATCACTGTTATAAATTTGACACATTTTTACACTGTTTACACTGACTGACAATTTAGAAAGGATTAGTAAATCTGAGCTGATCCCTGAGTTTGATGAACTAAAATCAATACAGTCAGAAAAGGAGCAAAAATATAATTCTAGCAAATAGTGATAAACCATTGAGGATTCACCTTTCCATGTACGATTTTTAGGAATGGTAAGAAAATCAGCATTAGTACATTACATTGCTGCTCGGAGGAATGTTATTGTAGTTCTTAATTATTCATTGAGTGAGAACTAGAGTATTTGGCTGCGTCGGACAAGAAAAGCTTCATCGGCTCAGTGCAAAGAGGGTGTAGCAGGGTCCTATGGCCTAATCTGCTTATCTGAAGTCATTATTTATTTATCTTCAAAAGCTATGTTGAAAAAGCATTTCAGCGGGCTGCTCTCACGCCAGTTTTTATGTTCTTACAGCAAATAAGCCATTCACTTATATACGAGCAAAACCAAGAAGGTGCATAAAATTTCTTATTTATCATTTAGCCTTTTGGTACCACATTTTCTGGCTTAGACCACTAGCAGTACCATTACCTTATTCTTCACTGCACCCCGTCATGTAAATACATTATGTAAAAGAGCCTTTCACGATAATGTAAGCCTGACAGCTAGATCAATTTATTATAAAACCTTATCCACTACTGACAACCAATGTAATAGAGGAATGGAGCTAAAGTGACTCATTTCAGTTTCCCTGTTTAACCTCTTCAGGACCATACCACTTTTCATTTTTTCTTCCCGGCATTCGGAGAGCCATAACGTTTTAGCAGTAGTAGGGACATGTAGTATTCTTAATTGGCACTATTTTACTTACTATATCTTGTATTGAAAAAGACCAACTTCTCTACATAAATGCAGCACCAGAACCAAGTTCTCTACATAAATACAGCACCAGAACCAAGTTCTCTACATAATTACAGCACCAGAACCAAGTTCTCTACATAAATGCAGCACCAGAACCAAGTTCTCTACATAAATACAGCACCAGAACCAAGTTCTCTACATAAATACAGCACCAGCACCAAGTTCTCTACATAAATACATCACCAGAACCAATTTCTCTACATAAATACATCACCAGAACCAATTTCTCTACATAAATACAGCATGAGAACCAAGTTATCTACATAAATACAGCACCAGAACAAAGTTCTCTAAAAGTAAAGGGATGCTGGGAGTTGTTGTTGCGCAAAACAGCATGCTACCACACATCATCAGCTGTAGATCATCCAGGTGACTACAACACTCATCATACACAGTCAGTAGCAGAATAATCATTTCCATTTAGCGACTTACAGATGACTTCTCCTCCTGAGTTCTTCCCCATCTGGTTCAGACCCCCATGATGACTTCTCCCATCCACAATTCAGCTCTGCAGATTTTGCCGAGAAGATCTCTTCAGCTTCAGGCTTTACCAACACATTGACATCCTGTAGACTGACACAAACTCATCTTAGTGCCACATGCTGTGCCCTGAATATAACAGCAGCATTAGTGCTACACACAGGGCCCCCAATAGTAGTGCCACATACTCTGTGACCTCTGTATATAGTGCCACATACTCTGTGCCCTCTGTATATAGTGCCACATACTCTGTGCCCTCTGTATATAGTGCCACATACTCTGAGCCCTATGTATAAAGTGCCACATACACTGTGCCCTCTGTATACAGTGCCATATGCCCTCTGTGTATAGTGCCACATTCTCTGTGCCCTCTGTTTATAGTGCCACACACAGTGCACCTAATGCTAGTGCCACATGCTTGGTGCCCCTTATAAAAAGTGCCTCTTATATGTACCCCCTTTATGTATTGTGCCTCTTATATGTGCCCATTTGTGTATAGTGCCCCTTCAGTGTGCCCCAGAGGTTCCCTTGTTCCGCCGGCGCTGGCTGCTGCAGGCACAATTGTATCTGCATCTAGTGGATGCAGATACAATTGAGTTCAGTAGCTGCAGCGGCCCTGACATACACCGGCCCGGGGGGCATCTGCCCTCCTGCCCCCCGCCCCTGAGCGCAACACAGTACAGGACCTCCAAGTCAACTATAACTTGGGATGAAGCCACAGTATATAAGGTATAACACAAAACATGAAATAAACATCTGCCCATCTGGCCATCGGAACAGAACTGCTCCAGCAAAACACACTTTGCTGAAACAAACACAGCTTTTTGGATTCTTTTTCTCTCAACCAGCTGAGGACACTGGGTGAAATATATACTATTCCAGTATGGGGTAATGGAGTTTTTGTGCACTTTTTTAGTGTTTTTTTTATTCCACCTGTAGTTTCTGGTTGTTGTTTTTTTTTTTTTTTTTTTTTAATTCCACCTCCAGAAATTTCCCAGATTCAAGCCCTCCTCTTAGTCTACGTGCCAGGTACATAAAGATCTAATGTTCCCAGCATTAGTAACATAGTAACATACAGATGTAGCTGCTAAAATTGACTTTGATAACACATATCACAGTGTTATCTCTTTCCATCTTATGACAAAAGCCATTGAAATACATTGAAAGAATTGGGCTGAATCTGTAGTTTGTAAGACTGGTTCTGCCTACTTCTGTTGCCCGACCTTCTGTGAATTTGTACCCGCCTACAAAATTGTTTTTTTTTCCAGGGCAACTTTAACTTCAGAGTCCTGACCTCCAGCACTTTTTCATACACAAAGTTGCAACAGGATACCAGTTGGGACGGTATTTATAGTAGACTATATTCTAGGGTCATTGGTCTCATTTATCAAAATAGCAACCAATCTGAGCTCATCTTTAATTTTTCATGAACAGTTTAAAAATGAAAGCCAAGCTCTGAATGGAAAGACCCACAAAGACAGTATGGGGTGAGTTCATACATAGATTTTGGATTTTAATTGAGTTTTTGTGCACCTTTGCATTTTTGGTCTCCTTTTTTTATTATTTATTTATTTTTTGCACTTCCGGTTCGTATTTTTATATAAAAATGCAATTTCCATTAATAAGCTGCTATAAAATATGCGGAATTTTATAGCTTTTTACATTTATTTCTTACTTATAAGGGAAAATGGCAAAAAAAACATGGTTCATACAGTTGTTTAGAGAAAAACTTACATAAAAAATGCAAGTGGTATGGCAAAATGAGCATTTTCTTTGCTGTTTTTGATTGTCCAAAAAACACCAGGGCAAATTTGTGTGTAAAGACCATTACAGAGACCTAATATTATGTTACACTTAATAAAGTGTGCTCATAATTCGACTACTTTAGGAGTCATTTCTAACCTTTGTCATGGAGGGTCTCCTTTCTTATCTGCTACTTTATTTAGGATTTAGAGGGCTGAGGAACAAGCAGTGAACCAAAAACAGGTGAACCAGTAGCAAGTGTCGCATAGATGACATAGACATTATGGATTTTTCGATTACCATTGGACTCTAGTGTATCTGAGTATTTCGGGCACTGCGACGCCTTTCGCAAGACATGTAAACAATGTGAAGTTTAGACTAATGAGTTCTCCTTCCAATTAGGATCAATAGACAGAAAGATATGGCAATTCTATGAATAGATTCTTTTCATTAAGAAATGCCAGTGAATACGCCTTCGGTGCTTCTACCGTTTCTCTTTTAGCTCTCTGGATATTCAATTAATTGTCAAGAAGTAAATCAGATTTTATTACCTAGAGATCTTATTACTTTGTACACCCACATAATGCATATTATATAGTCAGTTGAAACTCTCTGTCACATATATGCAGTGTACTACAGCTGTAGAGTTCTAAAGATTCATCATTTTATATGTAGAAATAGCTTGTTATAGCTGTTTTAGACATAAAGGATGGTGAGATAAAGGGAGGCTTAACATATGGAAATTGCTCTATCAGTGTCTCTGTTCTAGTTTTGATGAGGACTGAAGAGAAGCAATTTCCAAGTAGAAACCCCAAATTGGTCTGTAAAGAGGTCTCATGTAATCAGATGGCAGAGATGATCTAACCTCTTCTTCTTCTTCTTAGTCTATATTCACACAACCTTTTGGATTCCTTGATACAGTGCCAGATCCATCAAATAATGGACACAACAGATATTGATGGTGACCAACGAACTCCATTAACTTGTATTTGGGTTTAATTGGGTTCTGGGATGCTGCGCTCTTCTTCTTACCAAATCAGATGCATCTACTAATGGAAGCTCTGAATGGAGACCCTGATGATAATATGAACGCAGTCTTACTCCATCACTAATCTGTTTTTCTATGGCTCCTGATGGTCTAGAAATAATGGCTCTTATTTATCAAACCTGTTTACCCAATCATAGTCTTGTGATTGGTCGTATTGGATGAGAGCAAAAGCTTTTTGTGCCATAAAGATGAAATTAAAAGGGTTGTATACTTTTGGAGGGTTTTAGACAAACTCCCCCACTTGGGCAGACCTACGAAGAGAAGCATACTTAGCTGCTTCCCAGCCCTGGCTCTTGGCTCCTTCTCTCTCTGACCTTGACTTTTCCGCTGTGCTGAACAGTATCAGTGATGTGCACAACGAGGTGCTGGTGTCAGCATGTGACCGTTGCAGCCAATCACTGCCATCAGTGGTAGACTGCTGAGGACAGTGATTGGCTGCAGTAGTCATATGCTGTTTACCGGCACTTAACCTCTGCAGGTTGTAAACAAGCAGCAGCTGGAGGACTGGACCAGTGAAGCAGAGAACAGTGCTGGAGAAAGGGGTGAGAATGATGATTTGTTATTTTAAGGCAATAGGAGGGATTGTCTGAAATTTTTAATTATCTTGGACAACTCCTTTCAGGTATATGAATATAATAGAAGGGATCCCTGCTCAGGACCACTGCTCAGCAGAGACTCGCTGCAAGAGTCTATTTCCACCAAGCCATAATTAATGTCTGGAATGTGTTTAAAAAAGTTCACTGCTGCACCATTCAGGCTCTGAAGGTCCAGCCCCAGTGCTTTATGTCTACTGTGGACCAGAAGTATGATATACCATCTGTAGTCCCATGCAGATGTGCACCACCAATGAGGCCAGATGAGGTGATCGCCTCAGACAGCATCAGATAGGGGCAAGGGGAGGGGGGGCAATGGAAGGGCCATGGGCAATGGGGATTAGACCCTTAGCGCTGGAATGGAGCAGCATAAATAGGAGACTGGGTATCTTTCTTTATTTTAAAGACATTCCAGCCATTAAAGGTGTTATTCAGAAATTTATGATGATGACCTAGGTCATAAGGATAGGATAGGTCATCATTATCACATCAGTGAAGGTCCGAGTCCACCCCTGCTGATCAGCTGTTTCAGGGAGCCACTGTACTCACCAGAGCTTTCCGGGCAGAGCCGTGCATTGTATAAGGGCAGTGCTTGGTATTGCTCAAGTCATTAACTTGAATGGGACTGAGCTGCAAATAGGTCATGTGACCAATGTATGTTTATGTCACATGGCCTAGTAAGAGGCCACGGTGCTCATGGAATGTCAACCTCGTCTAACAGCTGATCGGGGGAGGGGGTCTTGGGTGTCAGACCCCTATTGATCTGATATTGATGACCTATCCAAATTCCTGGATAAGCCCTTTAATTACTTTTGGTCTGTGTGTGTAACATTCATGTATGCGTTGATATGCTGCATGACGAATTTATTTACGTGTGTGTCAGACATCAGCAGCTTAGAGAAAGTATCTCATTGGCTGTAGAAAAAATTCTAAAGACATTACACCATCCTCAGAGGAACCCTAGGCAGTCACCTACTCTGCCTACCTCTCCTGACCCTGCCCTATGCACAAATGCATAATAAAATAATATATATTTGGTGGAGCTACTATGATATTTTGGAGCAGACGTACACTTTCATCAGTAATATAGTAATTATAGTAATACAGTAAATGAATTAATGTCAATGTAGTTCTATTTTCTAGTCCCTAGTGACATTTGTGAAGCAAAAATGGAGGGAAGCGATCTAGGTCAACAGTAGTGACAGTTCTTTCAAAACAGGATCTATGCTGCGTGTCTTGCCACCTAATTGCTTCATCCTCTTTTCACATTACAACTGTACCACCTTAAGGATTTAAAGAAGTATTACATGGTAATTAAAACTGCATGACTTTACCTTCATCAATAAGCTAAAACCAAACCAAACCCACTAGTGATTTGTATAAACCCCAAATACATAAAGCATCTATAAAAATGACAGTAATTCTATGACTATTATATGAAAAATGCAGTATTAATATGAGACATGCGGTGGAAATGAGAAAGCAGTGAGAGGCCTTCTTAGACATTCCCTAGGGGTGATGGTCTTAATGAGGAGGGCTAAGTATGAGACTTTTAGGGCCTTGGTTGTTAAAATGTTGAATTCATAAATATTAAAGCTTGTGACTAGCTAACCAGGGTAAGTGATCTGCTCCATGGCTCGCAGCAGATGAGGCCTTCTGAACGGGTAGTTAGAGGATCAATAAAGTCTCTTAGCAACAGAGCAGCATGCTACGTGTTCCTCTGTTCACGGGGATCAATGAGTCCTAGAAAATTGTTAAATACGGGCAGTGTTCCTTTATGGTGCTAATTCACTGTGGCCTCATTTCAGCAATATCCCTCCAACTCCAATCATGATAAACATAAATCAATGTAGTTTTTGGGAGATCTACCATAGTGTATATACCGTATTTTTTTGCTTTATAAGATAAAAATGATAAGAGGCACCTAGGTTTTAGAGAAGAAAAATAAGAAAAAAATATTTAGAACAAAAAGATGTCCTAAAAATGTAATAAAATAAAATAATATTTCACACAGTTATGGGGGGATCTGCAGATGCTGCACAGTTATGGGAGGATTTGCGGATGATGACCTATTTTATGTCACTGTAACTCCCCTCATCCTTTGGAGGCAATTTTTTTTATTATTGCATAGTACTTATTTTGAGCTGAAAATCATTTTTTCAATCGGTCTTTATTAACAAAATGGAACCCTTTTTTCTGTACAGAGCTGAGAAGCTGTACTAGCTGCCTGTGGACTCCTTATTTCTGCTCTCTGACATTATAAACACTCATTATAGCTCAATCATTATATTACTGATAAGAATGTTGTGAAATAAGTGTTAATGACCGCTTAGTAATTTAGAAATAAGAGTTATTAGATGACCAGCACAAAGTGAAAGTGTAAGTACCAGTCACACAGTTAGAAACAGAGTTAACTCTTTGTGAAATAATGGCTCAATATTTTTAATAAAGGCCAATTGAAAATATGATTTTTAGCCAAAAATAAGTTAAATGCAATTGTAAAAAAATTGCCTCCAAGGGAGTACATACAGTAGTCTATAAGATTGCATCCGGGCCCTGCAGTACATGGGTGCATTCCTATGAATGAAGGGGGTAGAGTCACATTTAATATGAACACTGTCCAGGGACTGTCCCATTATTGGCCTAAGTGTTTATATTAAATGTGACTATAACCCTTCTCATGCATAGGAATGCACCCATGTAAGGCTGTAAGCTAACTATGGGTTAATCCAGTCCCTAAGATGCTTTCTAGAAGGAAGACAAGGCCTATGCCCTTTTTACTTTTTTCTGGACAACTCATCCAAAAATCATGGACATCCAACATTTTTGCTGACAAATTGGAAAACCATAATAAATGATAAAGGTTATATTATAAATGATATTAATAAATGATAAAGATTATTATAAATAATGCATGTCTATAGATCAATAAACTGATAAAAACTCATTACCAACATTTACTGTGAGCCGTAAAATGATAATTACCAAATAAATAATCTACTCAAGAACCACCAGCCTCCGAAAAACTACAGACATATCTAGGGCACCCCACCTTCCACCAACCAGAGAACTCCAACCAGGGTGTGTGCCAAGGGACTACTGACAGCCCCACAGCAACTTTTTGAACCCCCCTTCCCTACCATAGCAGCTACTTCCTGTACTTCCACTATAGCTACACCCCTGCTGTATAGGATATTTGACCAATCAGACCTAGTATCTGCTATGTAGCTCATGAGTAACTTAGCTACAGAAATATAAAAGAATGCACATCACTCTCAATTGCTACAAGTGCCATCTACATGCCGGACACACAGGTCCATATCACATATTTTCCACTCACATACAGGACGCGGAATTCATATTCACTTATGATACATAGTCAAATTGTGCACTTCACATAATTTTGCTCACTGCTGACCCCTGATTGCATCCCTCCAGGTAGGAGACAGACATCTCCTGCTGAGGTAAGACCACACACTTATCACAGGTAAGCCATGCTTTCATCTGATGGTTAACACTTGTTTGTGCAGTACACTTAGCTTTACCCCATCCACGTCCAGTGGTTCTAGAGATGGTCCATCTCCCATCCGGGCTGCACTGTTTGCACAGGTGGTAAACCTGCCACTGCTATATTTTATAGATAGTTGAGGATTGGTTTAATCTGTGATCTCAAACCACTACTGATTTCTGGAATGGGTTAAGCTTTGGGATAAGCTGCAATGCCAGACATCCTATGGACACAAGTGATGCTATATCTGGAAAAAAGGGTGGAAAAAAGGGTGGAAAAAGGGACTGCTGTGTGACCACGTGTCCAGTAGATGGCACCAGAACAAAGGTAAGGAGCTGTGGCTGGCAAAGGAGGAAGTCTGAAAGGTGAGTGGAGGCAGGCCTGGGCAGAAGGAAGAGGAGGGGCATTAGAGAAGTACGAGGTTTGAACAAGGCAGGAATTTGTTGTTGTGCAGGCATGGGATTCAGCCAGTTCCCTCAGATTCTACAGAACCGTTGTTAAAATTACAGAACCGGCTGGCAGGTGGAGATGAGCCCTTTCTTCCATGTAGCTCCTTAGGCATTTTAAAAGTTGGCTGGTATGTGTGTGTAGTGTATATATGGTGGATTTATGTGTATGTGTGCATATATATAGTGTATGTATATGTAAACATGTATCGTGACGGCGCGTGTCTGGTGTTTGAATCCCACCCCTGGTGAGGCCTCTGAGGGCTGCAAAGTAAAGAGAGTGAGGAATTCAATGAGAGACTGCTGTTGGATAAAGTCGTAGTACACACGTGGACAGAGAGGGAGTCTCTCAGTCAAAGTGAGACTGTCACCACCGAGAAGGACTAACGCAGCATCACTGAATATAAAGTTATTCTTTATATCTGTTATTACCACTGTACATTTGGGGATTTGTTCCCAACCAAAATCTTCTGCTAAAGCCCAGTGGGGGCATGCTTGTTGCCAGGTACACAATATTAAAATATAAAGGCAGACCTTACTTTCTGTTTTTTTTTCTTCATCCATTTCTATTCTTAGAGCCCTTTTAAAAAATATATTGGGCTAGTTTCACACTGCCACTAAACTGTTCCGGTTGAGGACTAGCCTGCTGGAGTCCATTGCATCCGGCATGGCCGGAAACTACGACAACACCGCCAGGCCCCATTGACTATAATGAGACCCGGTGGGGATGCGGCCTCTTTCTGGTGTTAGTGCTGAGATTCGGCTGGACAAATACCACTGTAATGCCCCATTTGACTCAGGCAGGGAAAGGTAGTATGCCAGTAACGATGACTTCTGGCATGCCGTTTCCCTACTGGAACAGATTAGCTCTAGTGTGAAACTAGCCTTAGAAAATTGCCTAAATAGCAAATAGTTAATAAAACGCTATTATCATAAACCCTTTCCTTATCGGCTGAAGCATTTCATGGAAAATTGCCCTATCGGTTTGTCAGCTGAAAGCAGTCCAAACAAAGACAACTTGTGTCTGCTGATGGGGCAGACAATTATTTTAAATACTGAAAACATATAGAATAGTTGCCGCAATGTATCATCACTATTGTTTTTCATTTTCTTGTAACCCACAGCTATGACCTTCCCCTGCATATTTTGTATGTGGGTGGTTTTGGTATTCATGAGAATGTTCCCATATTCACATGGAACTGATAATGTTATAAACTGGAGAAGGTATTTATAGCTTATTTCCTTCCCTTTCCCTGTCAGTATTGTGGCGTCTACCGTGATTATTACTATAATTGTGTCATTATTGTCAATGATACAGCATTTCCCACCAGATCATTAGCGGCCCTGTCCTCCACAAGTTTGAAGATGTTTTTATTCCAAAAATGTCATTCATTATCATGAAGTAATGAGAGCGTCCGTCTCCAGCATTCACACTGCCACTGGTACGTAATTAATTAGACAAAAACTGTGTATCAAAAGCAGAAACAATCAAAAAAGTGCTACGAAATAATCCTGTTATGTGCTGCTGGCTCAGAGAAATTCTCTATTGTTTATGGCGATTTCAAATCAAAAGCAGCGTTCATATCGGGCGGGAGCCGAGTTAATGAATACACGGTATTTCCATTAAGGGACATGATACAAAAAATGCACACTGCCAATTAATTTGGAAAGGCCAAAGCGGTAATGAAAAGATTTGTTTTCAGGTATACTGTAGCTTTTTTACATGGCTGCAGAAGATCAGATCAGAATTTCCTATTTAAAGTGTAGTATACTTATTTTTGAACTTTTCTTTGTTAAATTGCACTTCAGTCATTAAGACCTCTTTCACATTACATTCTCTCTGAAAAAACTGATGGTTTTGCATGCAAGTTCAGTCGGTTTTGTCTGCGATTGCGTTCAGTATTTCAGTTTTTTCCGCGTAGGTGCAATCAGTTTTGATGTGTTTTTCACGCGCATTAAAAAAAATGAAGATTTACAAACAACATCTCCTAGAAACCATCAGTGAAAACGCATTGCATCCGGACTGCATCCAGGTTACATCCAGATGCAATGCGGATATTTTGCACTGAAGCCCCATTCACTTCTATTGGGCCAGGGCTGCGTGAAAAACGCAGAATATAGAACATGCTGCGATTCTCGCAGAAATGATGCATGAAAAAACAACAGACCCGTTGAGATGAATGAGTCAGGGTTCAGTGCAGGTGCTATGTGTTCACTTCACGAATTACACCCTCGTGGAAAACTCGGTCGTGTGAAAGTGCAACAATTTGAGCCATTTCTGCTGGTAAGGGCCCTGTGCTCCGAGACATACGGTCCTTGAGCGGGCCATATGTCCTGGAGCAGCATAGATCGTGAGCACGAGAGCGCACAGCATCATAGATTGTTGCAGACAAGCCCGCTTATGTGGTGGTGTTTTGTTTAAAAAGTTGCATTTATAGAATAAAGATGTAACTTTTTGTCAAAAAGTCGCATTTATGAGGATGCTAACTATGGACACCTTTGGAAAATAGATCGCAATGGTCACACTGGTTTCCTTTAACCCCTTCACCCCCGGAGCTTTTTTCGGTTCTGCATTTTCGTTTTGCGCTCCCTGCCTTCAAACAGCCATAACTCTTTTACTTTTCTGTTCACATAGCTGTATGAGGGCTTGTTTTTTGCGGGACAAGTTGTACTTTCCAACGCCACCATTTAATATTGCATACGGTGTAGTGGGAAGCAGGAAAAAAATTCCAAACCGGGTGAAATTGCAAAGAAAACGCTATTCCGCTACAGTTCTACGGGTTTCTTATTTACAGCGTTCGATGTGCATTAAAACTGATCCGTTACTTTCATTCTACTGGTCAGTACGAATCCGGCAATACCTAATATGTATAGTTTTTCCTGCGTTTTCATAGTGATAAAATAATTAGAAAGTTGCCCTTTTTTTTTTTTTTTTTTTCCTTGTCAAATCTTGACCCCTATAACTTTTTGGTATTATGTGTACAGAGCTGTATTGGGGCTCATTTTTTGCGGGACGATCTGAAGTTTTTATTGATACCATTCTGGGGTGTGTATGACTTTTTGATCACTTTTTATTTAATTTTTTTTTAGAAAAAAAAAAGCGACAAAAAACGGCAAATCGCCATTTGGACGCTTTTTTCCGCCACACAATTCGCTGTATTGGAATTTTTTTTTTTATATTTTAAAAGTACGGGCGTTTTCGGTCACGATGATACCCATGATGTCTATATTTATTGTTATTTAGGTATTTATTTTTTACTTATACGGAAAGGGGGGTGATTTGAACTTTTACATCTTTTTTATTTTTTATATATTTTTAACTTTTTTTTTAAATTTTTTTTTTACTATTAGAAAGCTCAAATATGGGCTTATATATTGTGGCTTTTTTTTTTTTTCTTTATGAGCAATTCTGGGTTTTATAGACTCAGAAAGACATGAATTGCTCATTTCTTATCCTGGCCTGCCATCTAGTGGCCAGAATAAGAATTGCACTTTGAAAACTGTAATCCTCACCAGCGAGGATTACAGTTTTCATATGGTGTACAGACACCCCGATTGGCCACACGGGGTGTCTGTACACCACCCGGAAGCGAACACTTCCGGGTTTAGCCGCAACTAGATGCCGTGATCACGTGTGATCACGGCATCTAGTCAACCCGGAAGACGCCGCCGATGTAGTAGGTAGCGGCAAGTCTCTGCTGTTAGAAACAGCAGAGACTTGCCGGCCATGACGCCCGCCGCACCCGCGAGCGGGCGCCATGTGCCCGCATCGCCCCAGCGCCGTACATGTACGGCGCTGGGGGTGAAGGGGTTAAGATAAATTTCTCATGTATTTCCATTGGGTGCTGCCATACTACGTCTTTTGCTTTGGGTTTTTTGGCTTGTAAATAATGCAGTGAAATACTGGCCATAAACCCCTTGATTTTGGTTGGATTAGCTGACCATCTAATGTCTATGGCAGGGATGGCCAACCTGATGCTCTCCAGCTGCTGCAAAACTACAACTCCCAGCATGTCCAGACTGCCTACAGCTATCAGCCCACAACAAGGCATGGTGGGAGATGTAGTTTTACAACAGCTGAAGAGCTGCAGGTTGGCCACCCTTGGTCTATGGCCTCTCGATTCTTTCCTCTTGGTTGATAAGGATTGGACATGTTGAATTTCAACCGCCCGATCCTTTGATCTGAGGGAGGGAAGCGCTACAAGGGGCATATGGCAGTGTCTTTCTCCCCTCTCCTCATTCACTAGATATGCATGCTCTACTAAGAATATTATTTATTTATACAGTGCCTTGCGAAAGTATTCTGCCCCCTGGAACTTTTTAACCTTTTGCCACATTTCAGGCTTCAAACAAAAAGATATAACATTTTAAATTTTTGGTGAAGAATCAACAAGAAGTGGGTCACAATTGTAAAGTGGAACGAAATTTATTGGATCATTTAAACTTTTTTTGTAATAATAAAACTGAAAAGTGGGGCGTGCAAAATTATTCGCCCCATTTACTTTCAGTTCAGAAAACTCACTCCAGAAGTTCATTGAGGATCTCTGAATGATCCAATGTTGTCCTAAATGACTGATGAAGATAAAAAGAATCCACCTGTGTGTAAGTCTCCGTATAAATGCACCTGCTCTGTGATAGTCTCAGGGTTCTGCATCATGAAGACCAAGGAACACACCAGGCAGGTCCGTGATACTGTTGTGGAGAAGTTTAAAGCCGGATTTGGATACCAAAAGATTTCCCAAGCTTTAAACATCCCAAGGAGCACTGTGAAAGCGATCATATTAAAATGGAAGGAGTATCAGACCACTGCAAATCTACCAAGACCCGGCCGTCCCTCTAAACTTTCATCTCAAACAAGGAGAAGACTGATCAGAGATGCAGCCAAGAGGCCCATGATCACTCTGGATGAACTGCAGAGATATACAGCTGAGGTGGGAGAGTCTGTCCATAGGACAACAATCAGTCCAACACTTCACAAATCTGGCCTTTATGGAAGAGTGGCAAGAAGAAAGCCAGTTCCCAAAGATATCCATAAAAAGTCTTGTTTACAGTTTGCCACAAGCCACCTGGGAGACACCAAACATGTGGAAGAAGGTGCTCTGGTCAGATGAAACCAAAATTGAACTTTTTGGAAACAATGCAAAACGATATGTTTGGCTTAAAAGCAACACAGCTCATCACCCTGAACACTCCATCCCCACTGTCAAACATGGTGGTGGCAGCATCATGGTTTGGGCCTGCTTTTCATCAGCAGGGACAGGGAAGATGGTTAAAATTGATGGGAAGATGGATGGAGCCAAATACAGGACCATTCTGGATGAAAACCTGTTGGAGTCTGCAAAAGACCTGAGACTAGGACGGAGATTTATCTTCCAACAAGACAACGATCCCAAACATAAAGCAAAATCTACAATGGAATGGTTCAAAAATAAACGTATCCAGGTCTTAGAATGGCCAAGTCAAAGTCCAGACCTGAATCCAATTGAGAATATGTGGAAAGAGCTGAAAACTGCTGTTCACAAACGTCTCCATCCAACCTCAAAGAGCTCGAGCTGTTTTGCAAGGAAGAATGGGCAAGAATTTCAGTCTCTAGATGTGCAAAACTGATAGAGACATACCCCAAGTGACTTGTAGCTGTAATCGCAGGAAAAGGTGGCGCAACAAAGTATTAATGCAAGGGGACCAAATAATTTTGCACGCCCCACTTTTCAGTTTTATTATTACAAAAAAAAGTTTAAATGGATCCAATAAATTTCATTTCACTTCACAATTGTGACCCACTTGTTGTTGATTCTTCACCAAAAATTTAAAATGTTATATCTTTTTGTTTGAAGCCTGAAATGTGGCAAAAGGTTGAAAAGTTCCAGGGGGCCGAATACTTTTGCAAGGCACTGTACATATATTTATTTATTCATACAGGAATAAAGGAAGCACAGAGCAAAGACCAGATAAACCACATGATGTCATTCATTCACAGGGTTATTTATTTATTTATTTAGTTATTCATTCATGTATTTACTCATAGTTTTTATCTATTTATTCATGTATTGGATATGCACTATAACACTGGTCTTTAGTTAAAGAAAGCCTTTAGCAAATATAAGTATAGACCAGTCAAGCCCTGTACTTATTCAAGAGGGAGACCGAGCGCATCCTTCGACGTCCCTGTGCGTTTCACTGCGTATTTCCGGCCGGAGTTGCCGATGCATTCCAGGGTGAAACGCACGAGAGCCGGAGACGCATCACATACTGAACAGGAATTAGTGCTTCCCGGGTTTCTCGGCCACGTGAAAACCCCCTGTGCCTCCTTCTACATCTCTAGATGCCCTATAAATGTGCAGACTGGTATATACATTCACCTTCTTTTAATTTGATTGTCGCTCCTGTTGAAGGGGTGTTACTGTAACCCCCGAAACGCGCTTAGCCAGAATTTAATAAAAGGTTGTGGATAAGAAGCCCCAATGGTTGGTTGCCATCAATCACCTGACATTCTCCAGGCGATTCCGGCTAGGGGGGTTTCGCAGGTGTCTTGAGCTTATCCTGCGTCCCGTAACATCTGGTGTCGTATTGATTTTAAACTCTGCATTGATTTTTAACTCATTTATCTGGGCATTTAATTGACCTTTTGAAGGTCTTTTTATATGCATGATATACAGGTACATGAATATTGAAAAGCACTTTCTTTGATAAGCACTGTATATATACTTGAATACCACTATTGATCACAATAAGCCTGGCGCTCTTGCATATAGGGCTGTATTCTATACAAGTGACTAGTTGTCACATCTTCTTTTTTCCAGTTCTGCTTATGTCGCCACATGGTATGTTCCACGTAGGGTCCCTATTAGCTGCTGGTACACATTTACTATAAAAGAGTACTTAAAGACGGCTCTTTACGTATTATCTCTTCACCATTTAGTGAGGCTGGTTTCCTTTTTCCTTACTCCGCTAGCGCTTCCCTTTCATCTATTCTTTTGGAAATTGCTTTTCCTTAAGATTAGATTAACCCTCTTTTTGTCTTTTTTTTGCTATTGCCTAATGAGGGAGGATCAGGAGAGATAGCTGCTGGCCAGATGGATGTTTGGCTGACAGTTATCTCATGATTGTACAGAGGAGACAACTTTGAAGGATAAGAATGATGATGGGACAAATGAATCATGTATTGAAGAAGTTTAAAGGGGAGACTCTCGTCTTAGTACAGCCCGCCCCCCTCTACCTTACCAGAATATAACCCACCTGGATGTGGTGACCAGCTGTGGAATCTGTTGAGCAGGCTGTGCTACAATGTTTCAGTAGTTGCCTTGCAAACGAAAGGGAGTTATGGAAACATTGTAGCACCGTGAGCTGTGATGTTCCAGGAACTTGTCAGATGTGTAAAGGGTGGTGTTTCTACAGTTTTTTGTGGCAATTTATGCAATTTTTTGGCCCAAAGTTAGACTTTCTCCCAATTCTTCTTCCCGATGGAGCCACTTTTGAATCAAGAAAACTTAATTAAAAACTACCACAAAAAACTCTGTGTGACATTGCTATTTCACTTGTACGTGAGGTATGGAAACAGCACAACACAGCCCGTTCCCTTAGTTCCGACTATGGCTGTGACATCAAGGTGAGAAGAGTGGGGGCTAGTGTTCTAGAAATAGGTGTGAGTCCGAGAGGGGAGACCCAACACCTTTCAGACATTTGTGGCATATCCTGCGTATACTACTAGAAAATTTAGCAATTCATGTTCACAGGTGCATATCCATAAAGCAAGCATTCTGAAAAATAATAAAAATATGGCAGCACAACCTTTCACATGCAAAAAATAGAACTAAGGAATGGGGATCATTCTAAATTAAAGATGGGCCCGACATCTAGTAGGTATATTACCACTTTAATTTACAATGATCCCCATTCCTTAGTTCTTGTAGCATAATATACTCTTTTAGACTGAGCAACGCCCATCTGCCTGGGGCTTCTGAGCAGAGTATAAATGTAGCTGGTTCTACACCGCCCTGAATATTGTAGGCTTAGGTAAGTCCAAGAGAGACAGTCTGTTAGTGTTAGGTACCCATCTGCGGAAGCCACATTGACGCCTGGTAGATGGGGCAAACACACGTTTGATCAAAAATGTGCACAAAGAGCTTCTATTTTTTTAATTTTCATTTCTAGTAGGTATAATACCACTTTAATTCAGAATGATCCCCACTCCTTAGTTCTATTGTTTGCATGTGAAAGATTATATCCTGTGTATATGCGGAATGCACACAGCTTTTTTTATGTTTTATTTTTATTTCGCATGGTATCAAATGGTATTGAGTACCGCAATACTTTTTTATGCTATCAAAATCAAATCAAAATTTTGGTATCGTGACACCCCTAGTCTACACAGTGGTATACTGTATATACTGCTCTAATAAATGACATTTGGTGAGTTCTTCAAAAAAATAAAAAAATACTCAATGAATACTCAATGAAAATAAGCAAATAACTCCATATCAGCATGGCTTCATGATGGATCGGTCATGTCAAACCAATTTAATCAGTTTCTATGAGGAGGTAAGTTCTAGACTTGACCGCGGGGAATCAATGGATGTCGTATATCTGGACTTCTCCAAAGCATTTGACACTGTACCACATAAAAGGTTAGTATATAAAATGAGAATGCTTGGCCTTGGAGAAAATGTCTGTATGTGGGTAAGTAAATGGCTCAGTGATAGAAAACAGAGGGTGGTTATTAATGGTACATACTCAGATTGGGTCACTGTCACTAGTGGGGTACCACAGGGGTCAGTATTGGGCCCTATTCTCTTCAATATATTTATTAATGACCTTGTAGAAGGCTTGCACAGTAAAATATCAATTTTTGCAGATGACACTAAACTGTGTAAAGTAATTAACACAGAAGAGGACAGTACACTGCTACAGATGGATCTGGACAGACTGGAGGCTTGGGCAGAGAAGTGGCAGATGAGGTTTAACACTGACAAATGTAAGGTTATGCATATGGGAAGGAATAATGCAAGTCACCAGTACATACTAAATGGTAAAACATTGGGTAACTCTGACATGGAAAAGGACCTAGGAATTTTAGTGAACAGCAAACTAAGCTGCAGAAACCAGTGTCAGACAGCTGCTGCCAAGGCCAATAAGATAATGGGTTGCATCAAAAGGGGCGTAGATGCCCGTGATGAGAACATAGTCCTGCCACTTTACAAATCACTAGTCAGACCACACATGGAGTACTGTGTACAGTTCTGGGCTCCTGTGAACAAGGCAGACAGAGCAGAGCTGGAGAGGGTTCAGAGGAGGGCAACTAAAGTCATAGCTGGAATGGGTGGACTACAGTACCCAGAAAGATTATCAAAATTAGGGTTATTCACTTTAGAAAAAAGACGACTGAGGGGAGATCTAATAACTATGTATAAATATATCAGGGGTCAGTACAGAGATCTCTCCCATGATCTCTTTATCCCAAGGACAGTAACCATGACGAGGGGACATCCTCTGCGCCTGGAGGAAAGAAGGTTTGTTCACAAAAATAGAAGAGGATTCTTTACGGTAAGAGCAGTGAGACTATGGAACTCTCTGCCCGAGGAGGTGGTGATGGTAAGTTCAGTAAAAGAGTTCAAGAGGGGCCTGGATGTATTTCTGGAGGGTAATAATATTACAGGTTATAGTTACTAGATATGGGTTGTTGTTGATCCAGGGAGTAATTCTGATTGCCTGATTGGAGTCGGGAAGGAATTTTTTCCCCTAAAGTGAGGAAAATTGGCTTCTACCGCACAGGGGTTTTTTGCCTTCCTCTGGATCAACTTATAGGAAAACAGGTCGAACTGGATGGACAGATGTCTTTTTTTCGGCCTTATAAACTACACTCACCGGCCACTTTATTAGGTACACCATGCTAGTAACGGGTTGGACCCCCTTTTGCCTTCAGAACTGCCTCAATTCTTCGTGGCATAGATTCAACAAGGTGCTGGAAGCATTCCTCAGAGATTTTGGTCCATATTGACATGATGGCATCACACAGTTGCCGCAGATTTGTCAGCTGCACATCCATGATGCGAATCTCCCGTTCCACCACATCCCAAAGATGCTCTATTGGATTGAGATCTGGTGACTGTGGAGGCCATTTGAGTACAGTGAACTCATTGTCATGTTCAAGAAACCAGTCTGAGATGATTCCAGCTTTATGACATGGCGCATTATCCTGCTGAAAGTAGCCATCAGATGTTGGGTACATTGTGGTCATAAAGGGATGGACATGGTCAGCAACAATACTCAGGTAGGCTGTGGCGTTGCAACGATGCTCAATTGGTACCAAGGGGCCCAAAGAGTGCCAAGAAAATATTCCCCACACCATGACACCACCACCACCAGCTTGAACCGTTGATACAAGGCAGGATGGATCCATGCTTTCATGTTGTTGACGCCAAATTCTGACCCTACCATCCGAATGTCGCAGCAGAAATCGAGACTCATCAGACCAGGCAACGTTTTTCCAATCTTCTACTGTCCAATTTCGATGAGCTTGTGCAAATTGTAGCCTCAGTTTCCTGTTCTTAGCTGAAAGGAGTGGCACCCGGTGTGGTCTTCTGCTGCTGTAGCCCATCTGCCTCAAAGTTCGACGTACTGTGCGTTCAGAGATGCTCTTCTGCCTACCTTGGTTGTAACGGGTGGCAATTTGAGTCACTGTTGCCTTTCTATCAGCTCGAACCAGTCTGCCCATTCTCCTCTGACCTCTGGCATCAACAAGGCATTTCCGCCCACAGAACTGCCGCTCACTGGATGTTTTTTCTTTTTCGGACCATTCTCTGTAAACCCTAGAGATGGTTGTGCGTGAAAATCCCAGTAGATCAGCAGTTTCTGAAATACTCAGACCAGCCCTTCTGGCACCAACAACCATGCCACGTTCAAAGGCACTCAAATCACCTTTCTTCCCCATACTGATGCTCGGTTTGAACTGCAGGAGATTGTCTTGACCATGTCTACATGCCTAAATGCACTGAGTTGCCGCCATGTGATTGGCTGATTAGAAATTAAGTGTTAACGAGCAGTTGGACAGGTGTACCTAATAAAGTGGCCGATGAGTGTATGTTACTATGTTACTATGTTACTGTTACAAATATAAAACAGTTTCTCAAAACAAAGTTGTCAGCACTCTGAAATATACATTTACCGTATGTTATTACACAATATCACTTCTCTTTTCCGAATTAAAGCTAAATCAAGATTACGGTTCACAAGATTACAAGTCACTTTACTGCTTTAGACTACAGCCGTCACCCAGTAGTTCAAATGAATTAAAAGTGCTACACAACGTCAAGGTGTAACCCAAGCCTTAAGGGGGTTATCCTACAAATTAGAAATATAAAAATGCACTAATGCATACTATTATTTCAACTATGTCATTGTAATAACGTTTCCCATGCAATTTTTACCCTTTTCTTCTTTTAAATAAACCTATCTTCAGCTCTGACCTCTACAGTTTCTGTGGGTGGACAACAGCTCATCACATGTGACAATCAAGCGCCTGCATCTCCCAGAAGTGTATCATGTCAGCTTTTGTTAACATCTTCCTCCCACGTATAGAAAATAATCCCTCACATACAACCCCTAGAAATAGGGATGAATGAATGAATGAATGAATGAATGAATGAAGAGGTGTCTTTATCTCCTTCTCTATGAGTTTACTTGATGGCACTGATGGGAGCAATAGAGCATGGAAGCTACTGAGCATGTCAGTCCACCAGTGAATGCAGTAGAAGGTGGACCATAATTTCAGCCACTGGAGAAACAGCAGGGGGCTGTTGCATGTACATTGCATTAATACTTCATTTGAAATGCCCTCTTCACTGCATAGTAATACTTTTCGTGGGTTACTTCCTTTAAAGGGGTATTCCCAACTAGGACATCGATGGCATTCCGCTAGGATAATCCATCAGTATCAGAGTAGTACGGGTCACACCTCTGGCATCTACTCCTTTCTCCAGAACAGGGCTGCTGAAATAAAGGGAGAGCAGCCGCACATATGCAGTCACCCTCTGTTCATCACTAGAAGAGTTTCAAATATAACCTACACCTGGCTCAGGTATTTCAGGCACTCCCATAGTGGTGAATGGGGAGGTGGCTGTGTTTGCGTAGCTTGCTCTCCATTCACCACTATAGGACTTCCAAAAATAGCTGGGCACTCCCAAACGGCTACTTTTGGAAGTTCCATAGCAGTGTTCTCCTTCACTTTAGGGGCCCTTTCTGGAGATCTGATCCTGTTGGCATATCCTAGCAATTTATGCCTTTACTGGTATGTCCTTCAACTCAGAATTTGAAATAATAGAGGGCTTTACAGAGCATATTAATATACCTTAATAAGGCATACGAAATGAGGATGTCCTGATGAGAGTACTCCTATAGTATATCGGTTTTACTCATTTTACACTGACTTTGTATGTAGGTACATATACACTGAAGGAATATTTTTATTGAAGATATCACCGGTAGGAAATCTGTAAAAATGGCTTTAAAGAAAACGTGTCACCATGAAAATGCAAATTAATCTCCAGGCAGCATGTTATAGAGCAGAGATGCTCAACCTGTGGCCTTCCAGCTGTTGCAAAACTAAAACTCCCAGCATGCCCTAGTAGCTGTAGGATGTCCAGGCATACTGGGAGTTATAGTTTTGGAACAGCTGGGGGGCCGCAGAGCATCATTGTTATAGAGCAAGATGAGTTGAGTAGATTGATATATAATTTTGTGGGAAAAGATTCATTATTATTTGTATTTCATTCATTTAAATCTCTACCCATTCTGGGCTTGGAAGTCCAGGATGTGGTCCTATGAGTGACTGAAGTAAGGGAGGTGGTCCTGTCAGTGATTGGCAACCTTCCCTCTATGACTGTGTATACAGAGATATCGGTCAATCACTGATAGGATCATATCCTTGACTTCAGTCACTGATAGGACCGCCTCCTTGACTTCAGTCACTGATAGGACCGCCTCCCTGACTTCAGTCACTGATAGGACCGCCTCCCTGACTTCAGTCACTGATAGGACCACCTCCCTGACTTCAGTCACTGATAGGACCGCCTCCCTGAGTTCAGTCACTGATAAGACCGCCTCCTTGACTTCAGTCACTGATAGGACCGCCTCCCTGACTTCAGTCACTGATAGGACTGCCTCCATGACTTCAGCCACTTATGGGACCGCCTCTATGACTTCAGTGACTGATTGGACCGCCATCATGACTTCAGTCACTGATAGGACTGCATCCTGGACTTCAAAGCCCTGAATATGCAGAAATTTAAATGAATGAAATACAAGTTATAATTAATCTTTTACCACACAATTATATATCAATCTGCTCAGCTCCTCCTGCTCTATGACATGCTGTCTTCAGCTCATACACCATGTTCAATGTGGTTCACTTTAATTAACTCCAATATTTGCAGAAATAACACATATTTAAATGTTATTATAGTTATATTGTGCTATGCTATAAGCAGTAACTAGTAAATCTTGGTAAAATACTTCTACTCCGTTGCCCTTACCGAGCATTTTATAAAGTGCTTATTAATACTATTAAGGGTTAATTCCTCAGTGTTATAGCCTGGTTGTCAGGACTGCTTGGTTAAACACTGTTATTAGAAAGCAGAATTTATCGGTTAATTGGCTTTCTCAGAAACTATTATCACACAGTAAGTGATGCATGAGGGACCTGTTAAGAATGCATAGCTGGCAGATTTTATGTGTCATTTCCTTAAACTGGAGGAAACTGGAGCACGGCACTGATGAGACATCATTTGCTTGTGAAATGACAGCAGATTGTAATTGCAGCTAATTCTTGCAAATGAGAATGTGTGCAGAAGATAACTGTCACCAGCAATATATGATTGCTCACACCTAGGCTCCTCCATCAGGTGCCGTATTCTTCCCTAGATTCAATGCACCCTTCAATGTCCTACAATATTGATTAAAACGTCCTGTAAAATGTCAATGTTTTACCTCATTTTCTAGCATTTTCCTGAGGCGCTGGATTGGGTGTGGAGTAAAACAGAACAGAATGAGTCAGAGAGAAAATGCTGGTGAGCCTATGACTGATACTTCCTTAGCTAAAGCAAAACTGGCACTGTGTAGACAACAAAGCAATTGTCAAGTGGTAGCAGCACTAGGACAGGTTTGTGCCCATCTTCAGTCAGCTCCACTCACTTGTATCTGGGCGGGCACATGGGCATAATGGACTACAAGAGGCCAACCAAAAGGCCATAATGGACCACAAGAGATGATTGGTTGAGCTGAGAGGGGACGAAGTGGAATAGCACCACCCAGGGGTGCACTGGGAACATAAAGTGGCCCTGGAAAAAATACTAAAAGTGGCCCCATTTTGTAGCTGGGTCCAAATTGATGGAAGGCAGGACCAGCAATACTTTCCATCATACAATGAATCTGCTTACCTTGCTGAAACTGCATTTCCTCTTTAAAGGGGCTCTCAAAGACCGGGAACCCATGGTCGGGGGTTGGGAATGGTGCTGAAAAAAGGAAAAAAAAAAAATACTCACCTGTCATGAGTGCTCCAGGCCCAATACTGGGCTCCTGTCTCTTCCACATCTGGTTCCTGCTGGACTACACCGCTCAGTAGTGACCTTGGTCATGTGCCATTTCTGCACAGGTCAACACTAAGGCCACTTGGCCTGTGGATAGCACATCACACTTCGGGTCCAGTGGTGTCAGGAGTGCGAGCATGAGCAAAATGCACATGAGAGGTGAGGTTCTTTTTGGTTGCTATGGGCAACTGGTTGGTTGCTATGGGCAACTAAGCCAGTTCTACTTTACATCAGTTTGATAAATGACCCCAGTTGTTTGTAAATCTTCAGGTTTTTTTTCTCACCAGTGAAAAACACATCAAAACTGATTGTACCCGTGCTGAGAAAACTGAAACACTGAACACAATCACAGACAAAACTGACTGAACTTGTAAAACCGTGTAGAACCATCCGTTTTTCCTGAACAGACCCTGAGAGAATGTCTTCTGTGTTAGCCACTTCCAACCACGTGGAGGATTATGTTTCAACTATAATTTTTTAGAGCTAAACAGAAAAAAACTAATAAACCTGTCCTCCAAAAAGGGTTTATAGAGGAAATGATCCATTTGTACAATAGAATTAGCCATTCAATAAAGAATAACATTGGGTTATATAATGCTGCACACGGTCTACTATATAATATGCATATCTATAATGTACCTCATATCGTTTTTCATGTTCTACCCATATAGGATAGGGTTATATTCCAGGGTTGTTTTTCTCACATTGACATATACAGCAGTATGATTCAGTCTTGGCTGCTGACATGTATAATTGTCAGTCATATTGTATTTGCTCGTCCTGCAGCACACTTTCTGATGTCCCTTTCCCAGTGGTGAGTTATAATTGGGGTTTTTAGAGGCAATGACATTAGACAGACTACAGAAATGAAGAGCAGGCCAGCTTCAGGCCAGCTTCAGCCAGTTTCCAATAGAATAAGAATTTATTTGCCAAAAAAATAATTGAATTTTAAGGGAGTAGCAGGATCCACTTTACAATTTAATGTTAAATGTCTGCATGGTCTTTGCTGTGTTTATGTGTATGGACATGTTCCTCCCTTTTAGTATGGACTGTCCGAGTTAGGGACTGTTAATTGTGACAAACTACTGTAATTAATACTTGCTGGAAAATGTGATTTCAGGTCTTCACAGATCATATGTCGGAGTAGGTAGTATAGGGGAGGGGGACTCTTAGTTTCAATGAAGTGCTTGCAGTGATACCACAAGGAGACCAAGCTGATGGTGGGGATAGACTTTCCTGAGGGGAACACCAGGTCGCTACGACACTACCACTTGAGGAGCATTGGCACACGAGGCAGCTGGTCCAGATGGACCAGGAACTACTTGAACACAGAGCCCGGAACTGCGGCGGTAAGCAGAGGAACATTCTTGGACAGCAGTCGCTGTTACATTTATTAGGGTGTTTTCACAATCTGCAGATTTTGTGACAGAAATTTCCGAAGCCCACAATTAATCCCATTCACCTGAATAGAACTTGCTGAAATCCATGTGCTTGCTGCCCCATTCCAATAAATAGAACTGATTTTCAGTTGCAGAAATTTCTGCAAGAAAATCTGCAGCATGTGCAGGCGCTCTTATATATTAGGGAGGCATGGCTGCAGCGAGAAGGCTGAAGCTGAGGCAGGGAGACCAGAGGCAGGCTGATAAGTCTCTTCATCATACAGTTATCCAGTGTCTTCAGTGTTCAGTAGAATGCTAAAGACAGATTCTCCTTATCAATGCTCAGTTAGATGGTAACTAAGGGGGAACTTTACATACAAAATTCTAATAAAATAACTTATTACCTTAATAAAGTGTGATAAAAACACTTGCATGGAGTAGGGCAGATTTACTAAACCTGTAGATGGTGTACAGTGCAGTGACTTACTTTGAGACAGCATTTTATGCCAAAATTGTGGAGGCCATGCCTCCTTTCTCATGAAGTAATGTCCCTTTTCCGTTAAGTCACACCTCTTTTTCAGCCAAGGCATTTCTAAATATAGATGCACTAAACTATGTCACTTTTTGGTGCAATTTAAGGAAAAATCTAGGTGCACTTCTATTTGTAAATGTAGGTCAGCATTCCTACACATGAAAAAAAATTAAAATACAGTTAGGCTACATGCACACAACGGACATTTTTAAAGTGGTATTCCGGTTACCATAAATATAACTTATGTTTTAGACGAATTCATCATCAATAATTACCTAATATAATGTCAGTTTCACATATTTACCGTTTAGTAGTTATAAAGTAGTTTCTTTCTTACTACCCACTGTGTTTCCTCCTGAGTTACCATGGCACCGACATGTAGTTCTGAGCCTTTGTCAGATCAGGCATGCTCAGTGTGCTACTATCAGTCAGTGTGCTGCAGCTTACTGAGTAGAGGGGGCGTGTCTGCTCTGGAATGTCAGGCAGCCAATCGGAAATCATCAACACTCATGAACAAGCACAAACTCACAGCAGGAAAGCTAGGCATTGTGGGAATTGTAGTTCTGTGAGGGAAGATCAGGAGCCATGACACTCTCAGTGTGTTGCAGGCTCACACCGGAGCTAGACAAATGGATTGCAGGGTAAAATGAAGCTCTGGTTATATGTATAGGTTCTGGTTGGGTCACAGCTTGCAGCCTTAATGCAGTTTTTCAAAAATTAAGTTACTTTACCGGAATACCTCTTTAACAGACATTTATTTCACTGATGCCTTTCTGAGAAACGGTTGTTAAAAATGGACCCATTGAATTGTATGGGGGCAGTCGGTCAGTGAAAAACAGACAAGTTAGAACATGTTCTATTTTTTTACGTCCAGTCAAAAAAACAGCCATGTGAATAACCCTATAGACTACCATTGGTCTTAAAACAGACGTGTGTAGCCCCATTCACACAACCATAATCCTCATCCGATTCACATTTTTTGCAGATCAGATGCAGACCCATTCATTTCAGTGGGGTTGCTAAAAAAGTGGACATCTCACCGTGGGCTGTCCGCATCCATATGTCCGGAACGGACCCACAAAAAAAGATATTACATGATCAATTCTTGTAGTTTTGCAAACAAGAATAGGCATTGTTACAATGGGTCCACAACAAAAAAACAAAACAACAATATGGAAGTCAGACAGATGCCATCTATATTTTTGGCGGACTGCAAAATACATACAGTCGTGTGAATGCCCAACAGGAACCATCATGATTGAAGCCTCTTTGAAGTAAAACAACCAAGTTTCTGTCTGTCTTCTCTTAAACTGTGTGCCAGTCCTGGGGTTAACATTAGAGGTAACACCATAACTGCTATGATCTTCACCTGACTCCCTAGATGGATTTTGTATATAGTATTTCAAGATCTCTGCAGTCAGTGAATAAAAATATTCTGGTTAACATGTGTAGTGCTCTGGAGTACTTTGGAGTCTGGAACTTGTTTAATATATACTCCAAATTGTACAAAGACCATTTACAACACTTGTCTGAAATATTTGTTATGCTCATAAAACATGGTCTCAAGGTAAAGCCACCTAAGTGCCACTTATTACAGTCTGAGGAGCAGTATCTACGGCATGTGGTCAGTGCTCGAGGAGTCATCCCTGACCACAATAAAATCAATGCAGTCAAAAAAAATACCCTGAACCTACTATGTCCTTCCTCCATACCTTGTAGATTGTAAGCCCTCATGCGCAGGGTCCTTTCTCCTTATGTACCAGTCTGTAACTCGTCTTGTTCATTCTTAGTGCCATTGTCTGTATTATGTATGTGCACCCCTTATCATATGTACAGCGTCATTGAATGAATGGCGCTTTAATAATAATAAATAATAATAACTGGCCTGCCTTCACTGATATCTACGAGGTGATGACAACTCCCAAGAGGTAAACTTGCTTGGTTCTTCTTAGAACTCCATAGAAATGAGTAGAGCATGCTGGGAGTCGTGGTTTTATCACAGCTGGAGTGCCGGAAGTTAGTCATCACTTTTGTAGGCGATTTATTGAGCACTTTACTAAGATTGCAGCCCCTTTGCAGGACTTGTTGGAAGGCCAGCCAAATAAAAAAGGTTCAAATAAGACCGCTATTGTATGGACTGATGTCAGGAAAAAGCTTTAAATGCTCTGAAATGTAAATTAACTGAAGAAACTATTCTTGCTTACCCAGACTATACTAAAACTTTCAGACCGTGTAAAGGTATATGTAAAACGGGTTTGGGAGCAGTGTTGCCAGAAGTCCAGGACCAACACGAACGAGTCATGCCAGCCGTTCACTTAGGCCAACTGAGACGAATGATCCTAATTATGGCTAGAATTGCTTGCCTTAGTCTGGGCATTTAAAGAGAAATACAAGGAACACTTGGCCGCTACTGAATTTGTGTCTTATACTGAATCCGCTGGCTTATCTTACCACCACAAATATAGGTGATATTTTATAGGTAATTTGCTAATTACACATTTACCATCAAATACATTTTGGCAAATGTAATATGAACACAGATACATTGTCAAGACTAACTACAAGCATACCAGCCAAAAAGCCTGGTGACTCATGGAAGGACGTTGAAATGCCAGTTTTTTTTTCAACTTGGGGTTCAAGTAGAACACCATCACTGCCCGAGAGGCCATTCAAAACAATTCTGTCCACCTCAATCAGCTGGAATGGGTTGGACCCAATTACAACATGAAAGCAGAGTGTTAGAGGAACTAAGGACTGTGCTACAAACTGATAAGAGCCTGATGAGGTACCACATCAGATAGAAATAGCCGACCTTGAACTGTTGAGACATAGGAAACATCTCTTTTATGAGAAGAGTAAGCTCACATGTCAAATTATTGATCCTCTGACACATGACCTTATTAAGCAGATTGTTGTACTCAGACAGGATGCCCATCTGATCCTGGATGCCAACCACAATCAGTCAGAACATTTTGGAATGTGAGACAACATAGAGAAATGGTGTCGCATGTGTACTATATGTGCCATCAGTATGGATGGTCAGCCCAAACAAAAAGCACCACTGCACCGAATAGAGAGTCAAAGGCCATTTGAGCTTGATACATTGGACCACTTTAAATTAAGACCCAGTAGAGATGGGTATGTGTACGCTCTAACAATCATTGATCATTATAGCAATTATGCCATGGTGATACCAGTAAAACACTTATTAGCACGGACCACTGTTATGTTTAAAAAGAGGTTTATTGAGGTGCACAGACCACCGGAAAAGATTCTGACTGACCAGGGCTCAGCATTTGAGTCACAATTATTCCAAGAAATGTGCACATTGTACATTATAAAAAAAACATATACCCTATATATTAATGTCAGGACACAAGAACTGCTTGCCAGCTGACATATTGCTTAAAGGGGGTCTTTCACCTGTTTTTCACCTATATAACTAACAGCACTGGCCCACAGAAGATTGCGGACACATCCCAGACATACCTGTGTGCACTGTGTGTCTGTATTCCATGTTCAAAAAAAGCACTTATATTCTGCTGGAAAACAGCTTCCAAGTGCTCAGCTGAAAGTGAAAGTAAAAACAGCTTTCTCTCCCTACTCGATTTCTAACAGCTACTGTATATCTTCTGATATACTGGATATAATACTGTGATTTGGTATCCTTTGAAAGCTTGGAATGTCAGCTTTCAAAGAAGGTCAGAACCATTTTTCTATCTGCTATCAATCCCAAGATATGAGCAGCTAAAGCAAGCAGTCCTCCCCTCTTCAGTCTGGTTTGCTTTGGGCACTTGCAGCAACGGAGCTGGGCACTTGGGAGTTGTTTTCCTGCAGAATAAAAGTGCTTTTCCTGGACATGGAATACAAAGTATACATAGGTATATCTGGGATGTGTCTGCAATCTTCTGTTGGGCACTGCTGTTAGTTATATAGGTGAAAAACAGGTGAAAGACTCCCTTTAAAATGCCAGTGAACAATGAAAACAACCTGTTATCCCAAACTAACTGGGGGAGAGAACAATTGAGACGCCTCAAGTTGATCCAACAAATAATCAACTAAACAACCCAGGGCGCTCAACAAAAACTAATGGATGACTATAATGCCGAAGCTGAGGCTAAACCACTATGTGTGGGAGATCATGTATGTTTCCAAAAACAAAAAAGGTCAAACAAAGTAGATAAATGGAAATCTATTTCCTATGAGATTAAAACAAAACCAACTGCTGAAACATATCAAATAAGTAAACAGGGTGATGATAACATAAAAATTGCTCACCATAATTAATTGAAGCTAGGTTTCGCTAAAGAACTTGGGAAAGAAACTTGTACATCTCAAGAAAATGTACTAATTGAAATGCATTACTGGTAATTTAATTTAAACCAGCTATTGTCAAGGAAACACTATGTAAGTGGTTTTTAAAATGGTACCAAAATGTCTTTACCTGTATCTAGTGTTCCTGAACCTTGTGGTTTCATCACTGGAGTCACCTCTTTCTGATCCTGTGGGTGACACACAGCCTAGGAGAGCAGAAAGAATCACCAAAGGTATCAAATCAGCCAGATACCAGGAATGCTTAAAGGGAGTCTTTCACCTGTTTTTCACCAATATAACTAAGATCACTGCCCCACAGAAGATTGCAGACACATCCCAGACATACCTGTGTGCACTGTGTGTCCGTATTACATGTCCAGGAAAAGCACTTTTATTCTGCAGGAAAACAGCTCCCAAGTGCCCAGCTGAAAGTAAAAACAGCTGGGCACTTGGGAGCTGTTTTCCTGAAGAATAAAAGTGCTTTTCCTGGACATGTAATACAGACACACAGTACACACAAGTATGTCTGGGATGTGTCTCCAATCTTCTGTGGGGCAGTGCTCTTAGTTATATTAGTGAAACACAGGTGAAAGACTCCCTTCAATCTACATTAATGCTTTGTAACCAATGGTCTGGAAGTGTAAGACATGGTGATTTAATTGTGGGCTGTTAACACCCTTATACATAAGTATGTATGTGTGAATATGTGCCAATATACTGTGTAACTATATTCATATGACGTAAACGTGTAGAGTGCTTATCCGCTGTTGACCAATGTCTCTGTACTCCTGATGAAGTTTTCATGTAGAGGATTTATATGTGATTTTGTCCATTCTTGCTGATGGTGTGAAGATCCATGTAATATCAGAATAGAAAAAAGCAGTGGCATACCTAGTGTATTTGGCACCCGGGGCGGGTACTTTCTCTGGCAACTCCCCCCCCCCCCCCCGGCAGGTGAAAATTCAAGGCAGCAAGCCTAACTGTAAAAATACCTCTCTATTCTGCTTAGAATAAAGAGGATTGTTCAATAGAACAATCTCTTGTTCTATTGAACAATCCTCTAGAGGTTTCTAGAGGTTTGTTAAAAATAAAATATGGTATATGGAAAAGAAATCAACAATTCTCAGCTGTTACATCCCTGCCATTGAGTGCTTTGTTTATATGGCTGCAGTGATGATGCCTGTGAGACGCTGGACTTTCTGGCATCATTGCTGCTGCCATGTAAACAAAGACTGACAGGCATGTAATGGGCAAGTGTGCACATCTGTCACAGTGCTGGTGATGTGCACACAGATGTGCAGGTGTATGGCATGTGTCCACTGCAGCCAGTTCTCAGCATTAGATCACTGATTGGCTGCAGCAGTAACATACCATATACCGGCAAGTCCTTGCTGAAGAAATAGGAGACACATATTTGGATGGACATTACATTCACCAATACCAAACGTACAAGATGATACAGCACCACATACCTCTTAAGTCCAGTAAGGTCTCCCTGATATAGATTTTCTTTTTTCTCACCTTCTCTATTTGGCCCACACCGCCATGACGCTTCTTTCAGCCCCATCTTCTCTCTGCAGAGTTTGTCACAAAGACACCTTAGATTACCCACTTTTACTGTTATCCTGCTGCTGCCTAAAATACTGTGCCCACTGTTCTCCCCAATGTCCCCAAATACTATACTGCAGATATAACAGTGCCATATAGGTAGGACCCCATATAGTTACAGTGCTCCCCAAAGTCCCACTGATACTGATAATTCTCTCCCAGAGTGCCCTCATTAGTAATAATGCCCCAATAGTGATAATGCTCCACAAGTAGCCCTTTTAGCAGCAGTGCCCTCCATATTGTACTAATAATAGTAACACCCCCAATAGTACAACTGGTAGTAGTAATAATTCCCCATGATAGAAACCATTTTTCCCATAGCGCCTCCAGTAGTGCTCCCAGAAATAATAAGGACCCGCTGTAATGGTCCTCAAATCAGCCCATTGTGCCCCCATCAGACCTCAGATCAGCCCACTGTGCCCCCATCAGACCTCAGATCAGCCCATTGTGCCCCCATCCGACCTCAGATCAGCTAGTGCAGCGCTGGCAGAGAAGCCACTGACCACCAATGAAAGAGTGGAGGAGCACAGGAGCTGAGCGGTGAGTGACAGGACCCAGCTCCTGCACTCCAGCAATGAGCGCTTCCATCTGTATTGATTGAAGCGCTCATTGCTTTCGACACCCCCCTGAGAGCTGGCACCCGGGGCGGACTTAGTATGCCACTGGGAAAAAGTCTCCTAATGAAGCTGAAAAGATACTATTGTCTTGATGAAAGCTATGCACAAAGGCTACATACTTGTCACATTTAGGTAAAATGTGTAGTAGAGTAGATTACCAGCTATGATCAAAGAAAAAATAGTGAAGGGTTAAGAAAACAATAGTCAAAATTTTGCTTGATATAACAGTTGCTTATTTTCAGATACACCATGTATATTGTACTTGATGACTATGTTAGCAGTTTGTCTACCTGCCTAATAATGACTTCGGTCCAGGTAACAATGTCCCGTTGAGTCTTTTTGCTGAAGGTGTTGATGCCGGGGGTAGTGCCGGTAAAAAAGTAGAGGAGCGCCCAATCCTACATGTCTAAGACCTGACTACAGTACCTGCTATCCTGTTCCACCCCAGCAGTTACCAGCAATAACCATTACAAAGACCTTAATAAAGTCCACCAACTTTCACCTCGATGACAGCCATGACCACTGATAGCCATCCAGTAGTCCATAGCTTTGACAAGTTACTTGTATCCCCTTCATGTGCAGGCCGCATGTTCTGCAAAATAAGCTCCTAAAATGCTGTCACAGTATGGGGAGTAGTGAGCCCTAACTTGAGCCCCAACCTCTGTCCCTGCCTACTTATACGACCCATCCTATGTAACGGCGCGTAACTGGGCGACAATCCCTAGCCTGAAAAAGTGCTGGGGCATAAACGGAAGGGGAACAAGAGGAAAATACAACAAAAAAAAGACAGAACACAAACACAATATCAGAGGGTTAGCAAGCCAAAAGTCGTACCAGGAAGTCACATCAAAACCAGGGGAGAAAGCAAAAGCATGGTCAAAAATACATAGCCGAAGTCCAAAACACAGTAGTCACAATGAGGATTAGCAAGCACTAGCACTGGAGGTATAGACCAATCTCAGGCAACCTGTGGCTGGCAGGCTGCCTGTTTAAATAGGGCTCCAAGTAGGTCATGTGACGAGGCGGCATCACATGAACTAACTCCAAAAGTGAAACAGGAAGTGCTGGCTTCCTTGCCAGTACTCAGAGGTAGGTCATGTGACGTGGCCAGCGTCAGTGGAGGTGAAAGCACACACATTCGTTGTGTACGGGCAGCAGGGTGCTGTTTAGACCGCATGATCTTCTGCCCAGAAATGATGATTGAGGTGTCCATATGAAAGATTGTTTCACCCGATGAATGAGTGTTTGGTGTCAAACACCATGCCCCTAGGAAGAAGCTGGACGAAAAGTATGTCAGGGTGACGGCGCCCCCCACCCCCCCTCCTTACTCTGGGTCTGTAATTCACCATACCTTGCTGTTTTGATAGTGTTTGTATGTGTTGTACATCATATGTGCGTGTTTAACACGCCAGTTCATGCAATTAGCATGTTATATGATTGAAGGATCCCACACCATTTTTGTGTTGCTCCAATTTCTATGCTATTCACATCATTTATTGCCAAGTTGGGCCCTCACCAGGAGGTAATTTGATGTTTTGTATAGTGGTGTAGAAATAATATTTTACAATGTATTAGGAGCATGTACAATTATGTCTGGGAATCATTATCTAAGATGAGAATACCCCTTTAAGATTTGACTTTGTTTCAGGTGGGTTCACACGCATGTTTTTGATGGCGTTTGTTTTTCCACATTTTGCATTTTTTGTGATAAAAACGTCAACTCCATATGTTGACTGAAGATCTATGGGAAATAAGAAACATGGAACACACAAGCATTTTTTGCTAGTGGGCAAACAAACTGTTTGCAAAGAAAAAAAAAACCCTAAAAAAGTAATTAAAAGTTTGTCAAAAAATGGGGCTGGCCAAAAAAATGTATGCTGGTTTTCTGGTATTTTCACAGCCCACAAAAATACCAGTGTGATTTTGTGTGTCCAGGAACACAGCTAATACATATCCTTGAAGAAAGGCAATATTATATTTCAGTCCCCAAGGCCAATCTCTCTTTATGCTGTCTATATGCACTAAGCAGCACCTATCAGCCACCACCCTATTTGTCATTTCCAAATGCAATTTAAAAATGTATATTAAGGAACACAATTTAAAATAATCCCATTCCTAGGCTAGATGTAATCTATTCTAGTATAGAAGGCAGCTGATGACGGCATTGCCCCTCAAGACCAGTGACCAATGTATTTCTGTGTGTGAGCTCTCGTATCTGCTCTTGAGCCTTGGTGGTACGAAGCTGAGACACTGACAAGGTGAGAAATAATATTCAATGAAGAATAAATCTAAATTAATATGTATGTGAAGCATCACAATCCTGACACATTGTAAAGTGATATCTCTACTCCTCATATCTACATAAACACCATTTGTATAACCGGGCATTTTTGCATGTCAGCAGCTTCACACAAGATGTCTCTAAATGGTAAAAATGGCATAAAAAGCGTCTTATCATAAAACCTTTTAAATTGCATTTTCCCAAGGTTATATTATATCCATTTATCTTCTAGAGGAGACAGCTGTTATTTAATAGGCTTGGTTACTCCCGATGCCTCCTCTTCTCTACTCTGCAGAAGATTATTCATTTTAAATTCTGCTAATATTACTCTGCAAATATTTCTCTAGCCCCCATGGAAACTTTGAGAGTAGAAGGTGTTGATTTCCAAGTATGGACACCATCAGGGGATAACACATGATATGTGCATTATAAGACTCATGTCCTTTGTATAAGGTCATGGTCTAGATGTCCAGTGGAAAGTAAAAAGCCCTGTAAAAAGGTCACAAATTTTGTCTCCCATCATTTTTTGCACATAAATTTTGCACCATTTTTTGATTTTACTTGTCTCTTGCCACTTTTCAGTCCTGTCAGTGGATTAGCCAGGTGAGTAGTTGAGTAGTGAGTAGTATGCCAGATTTCACAAATGCTACTTTAAAAAAAATAGCAAAAAATGGTGCAATCTCCTTTCAGAAGGGGATGGTGTAAAACTTGGAGTAACATCTCCAGACAAAATTGTTCCCTTTTTCAGTTTAAAGAGTCTTCTACCAAAGCTGTAACCAGGGACGTTGCTAGGCTCTAGAAAGATCTGGGGCCCAAGCCCCAATGCATATGTAGACATTTTCTTCCTCAACTTCTCCATTCGGCCCATGACAACTTCTTTTAACCCCATCTTATCTCTGCGGAGTTTACCAAACAGACATCTTAGGTTCCTCACTTTTGCTATTATTATCATCCTCCCATCCTGCTACCCCAACAATATCAATCAATATTAGTAATATTCACCCCTACAATGCCCCCAATAATGATACTGCTCAGCCCCTGTTAGTTATAGTACCCTTCATATTGTGCCCAATAATAATGGACACTATTGTGCACCCAGTAGTAATAAGGCCCTCTATAGTATTAACAAGGGCCCCTGCCCCTTATTACCTACAGTAGCATTTATCCACCTTTATAGTGTTCCCAGTAATTATAACGTTCCCTATAGGACCCCCAGTGGTTACTGTCTAATGCCCCCCCATAGTGCCCTTGTAGTCATAATGCCCCCTGTAATGCCTCCTATAGTGTCCTAGCAGCTAAAATGTCCCCTTATAGAGGCCCAGTACTTATAATGCTCCCTGTAGTGCCCCACCAGTTATATTGCCCCACTATAGTGCCTCAGTAGTTTAAATGTCCCCGTTGTGCCCTAGTAGTTAAAGTGCCTCAGTAGTTATAATACTCCTCTGTAGTGCCCCAGTAGTTTAATGCCCTCATGTGGTGCTACCAATAGGTATAATGCACTCCAGTTGTACCCTAGTAATAACAAGGCCCTCCTGTGGTGCCCACCTATAGGCATAATTCCCTCCTGTAGTGCCCTAGTAATAATAGAACCCTTCTCTAGTGCCCCCTATAGGTATAATGGCCCCATAGGTGTAATGCCCTAATGCCACTAGTAGTTCTACCAGTAGTTATAGTGCCCCTATAGTTATAATGGTCCCCACATAGTGTCCTTAGTAGATATAATGACCCCTTCAGTGCCCGCGGTAATTGCAGAGTCCCCTAGTAGTTATAATCTGGCCCTCCTATGCCTAATTTACCACTGCCTGAGGCCAGAGTTGCCGCCTTCTGGATTCACGCAGCCGTGTTGAAGTCACTGTACTGCCAGCATCTTGGCGTAGACTTGTGCGATGACATCACCACGTCACCTGAGAGCCGGCACAGGAGGTTGCAGTTCTATGAGTGAGCAGCGATATAGCCAGGGGTCATAGCCAGGGGTCATAACATTTGGGGCCCTGGACAAAACATCTGGGGCTCAGGCCCCAAATGCTTTGACCTGGTGACACCATTGGCTGTAAATGAGAGTTACTAACGAGAGTCTGTTTTCATTGTTTAACTGATCACTAAAGATGTCTGTGAATAACAAGTCAGATAGGCATGGTGATAGGCAGTGATAGTTAGGACACATGTCCATAGTCAGGGACTGAGATAGTGATACGAGGCAGCTAGAATACTGTGCATGTTACACATAGGCATATGTAATACCCTAGAGTTTATTAGGTAGAGGGCTAACAGTAATGTCATCTATGTAATTGTTCCAGGTCCTCTTACACTGTGTATTCCTATTTTTGCTATGAAACTATTATGTTCATGAAATATCGCTGGTTCATCAGCAGGTGGCAACATGTATGGCAGAACTATCTTTAGACAGAATGGAACTTACCATTCCACTCTCTCCCTTTTGGGCAGAAGTGGGCCAGTCCCATTTCCTACCCAAGGGAAGGGCTACAGGAAGAGTCTAGGCAGTTTAGGGTAGGACAGTATATGATGCAAATATGCCCATGATGTAGCAAGGGGAAAGTTCCCCTGGTGCAGCAGGAGTCTCACTTGAGGGAAGTAGCTCATAGAGCACCCTGAACCCTTACAGATGTACAGACAGCTGACACTAGGGGGTCAGCAGCCAAAAGCACCCCACTCTAGAGATATTAGAACATTCCTAAAGTCCAGCTACCAGAGTAAAGTCGAGTTTAGCACAGCAGAGAGAGAGAAGCAGAGTACTCAAGTTTGACTGCCAGTTTATGCCAAAGACTGCTGGAACCAAGAGAAAGCCTGAATATAGTCTGGATGCAAGTTGGTGCAAGTAAAGGTGTTGAACTTTATAAGAGTGTGGACTCAACTTATCCTTCACCCCCTTTATTGCTTTGGAGCCAAACCCTGGGGAGCGACAATATCCAGGTAGCAGCACCGTGACACACACAGAAAACTATTGGGACACAATGCACATCTTCTGCAGATTGAAGAAAGATTCTCCTTAGCAACGCTGTTAGAGCTTTGTCAAGAGGACATTTTTGTTTTCTAGTAGAAAGAAATATTTGCAAAATAAAAGACATTGTAAAAATGTTTAACATCCCTGTCCCTACACAATATTAAAAATAAACCAATACAACATGCAACATACATGTGGCACAAATGACTGCAAGGAAGATTTCTCCTCATGATAAATCTCCCCTGTTGTTTTTTTTTCTGTGTTATAGTCTCTTAACTTAGACAGATTGCTTAATCTCTTTAAAGAGACCAGTCCTTTATGGAGATGTATTGGAAATGCTCCATGGGAAACAAATATGCAAAGAAGGATCTCCCAAGAAAGAGAACGATCTCACCAGCACCAGTTGTTTTAATTCAAAGATTTGAGAATAAATAGACTTACACAGGTTAATGAAAAAAATATTTGTGATAGACACAAACAAACAGATCACATACAGAGTAGTAAAGGTAAATAATGATCAATCGCCTGATCTGCAACACAATGGCATTCCAGTCGCCACTCTACCCATGTAGCACATCATATTATAAGAGATATAGTAACCTACAACATCCTACTTGGATGATGTTCTTATTGGAGATGAGCTCTTAGGTTTATTCCTCACAGCACCTCCTCCTAAGGATGTCCAGTGTGCAGTATGCCCTATGAGTTAGCTACTCTGGAATGTGGTCTGGTGGTCATCTAAGGCCCCTTTCACACCTGCAGCGCGTTGTATTTTCGTTCCGGCCACCTCTCAGCAGGGGTCGCCGTGCTGTTGCCTGATCCGCGGCCCACCCCCATTACAGTGAATGGGGCCGGAGCGCAGTTCCGGCCCCACACCTGCATCTGCGGCAGCACGGATCCGGCGGTCTGTTCACCCACCGGAACAGCCTGCCGGAGCCCCGCGCCGCAGGTGTGAAAGTAGCCTAACACAGAACAATGGCTTTGTATATGTTAACTAACTATCCCTAACTCACTACATTACAATGACTATGGAAGATAACATATTAATTAAAGTGTAACTGCTGTTTCATTTTTTATCCCCTAATGGTATAGTACACCCTGCTGTATAAGTCAGGCTATATTTACATGTTTTTATTTCTATTGTTCTGTTATAGGAGCAGAATAACAGAAAACAATGGAGGCAACATGTCTACCAAAGACACAAGTGAGCCGCACCTAAAAGACTCTATTGACTATAATGTAGCCTGGTCAAATTCCTATCAGTTAGCCTGGCATTTTACCAGACAAATAGAGCTGTATACTCTGTAATACATGACAATTTCTTTCTAACAAAACTAGAACTAGCCCTTTACCTCACATAGATCCATAGATCTCCCATTCATTGCTGAAATTACTCTGCTAGATTTATTTTGGGCTGGCAGCTCAGGGTGTGTGTCCTTTCTGCTGAAGCTCTCTCCCTGAAACTGCCACAGCTTTTAACGGAAAATATGGCTGGTGGCAGTTGAATAATTTAACTGAGCATGTGCGACCACCTCAGTGAGGTGGATGCAGACATAAGGAAAAGAACAAACAGCAGGTAGTGCTATATAAAAATATTTTATTGAATAGCTCAGAGGCTGTACAAAAGTTTGAATTACATGCAGTTACAAAAGTATTCAAATCTAAGTGCTGGTTTGAAATCTGAACAATATTTTTCATGGTACAACTTCTTTAATTTGTGTCGATTACCTGGGGAAGAAATGGCACCAGGATACATTCTGGGAACACGGCAATATATGGATCTTGGCGTTCATATGGATGTTACTTTGATATATATGACCTTCTAAACATTGTTGTGACTCCTTCATGGCTGTGGTATACTATAATGGCAGGATAATGTGCCTGGCCACACTGCAAAAAGTGTTCAGGAATGGTTTGAAAAACATGAAAAAGAGTTCACAGTGTTGACTTGGCCTCTAAATTCCCTACATTTAAGTCAGGAACTATACACAGTAATATTTGGGTCACTGTGTATTAAGCAAAGCAACATTGGATACCAATATCCAGCCACAGACAGTTCATGATTATAACAATAATGGACTGGCATATACTTTTGTATTATTATTTATTATTAAAGCTCTATCCATTCGCTGTACATATGAAAAGGGGTGTACATACATAATGTAAAACAAATGCAATAAGCACGAACAAGATAAGTTACAATCTTGGACAGAAGTAGAAAAGACCCTGCCCACGAGGGCTTACAATCTACAAGGGATGGGGAAAGAATACCGTAGGTGAGCGTAACTCTAGTCATATGGTGCTTTAGTGACAGCAGGGCTACTGTAGGTTGTAGGCTTGTCTGAAGAGGTGGGTTTTCAGGTTTTCAGCTTATCCTGCTTCCAGTTGGTTCTTAATCCATGGTTTCTGCTAGAATAACATAGCTGTGTGACATGTGAAAAGGGGTAAGAAAAGTCACAAGGAGAGGCCAAAGTTTTATGTCCATCTATGTTGTAAAAGGGGCCAAGTATTCTATGTTTCTTTTCCAGATTTAACCCTGCAGTAAAAATCATTTCTTTACATTTTTTTTCTCCCAGGATACAATATAAAATGATTCCAGTTTAATAATGAATGAGCGTAATTTAATACATGAACATTAAAAATGCAATATGATGTTTTTATTGCTTTCAATTATAACAACCTGCATTCTTTGTATGAAAAAAGCAAATTGCTATCAGTAAACGATCGGTGCATGGCTGTGTAAATCATTGCCGCATGCTTTGTAAATCCTATATTAGTTTTCAAGGGCAAATCCTACTGTACGAAAGTAATATAACATTTTTGTTATCATGTTGCTCTTAAAATGTATTTATTCTTAATTTATGAAATGAGGGTTACAGAAAGAAAACTTTCTAAAGTTTTAGTAGATGTCTACTCTGATCTTTTAACAAGCCTTGAAATGTGGCCTCAGTTATTTGCCCAAATTGTTTTTATAAAGATAAGGACAAATGGTCGGTTTGCGGTGCAGCTGGTTGCACTTCACAGGTCAAGAAAGCCAATGGCCACACAAAAAAAATCAATGGGCGTAGTCCTGCCATGTGTGACCAGTCTGCTTGTCTTAGCTAAATGTTGCCAAGAAGCCAAGCCCACTGCAAACAGTTGCATACAATAAAAGAGATGAAATCTCTATAGACATACATTCTATGGGTCATAATGCTTAGTAACTTCAAGCCTGGCACTATCATAATATATCAACTGTGCCACAATGCAGTTTGTGAGATTTCTTGTAGGCTATATCTGCAGGGACAGCTCAGCCACAAAGCAGAAGATCATGCCAGAAGAAGAGCAAAGCTAAAGAATGCTAAAGTGACCAGTAGGCAAAAATTACCAATCTTCTGTTACATCACTCACTACAAAGTTCCAATTTGCCTCTGGAAATTATATCCTGACAAACATTGTGTGGTAGGAGGTTCAGTCAATAGATTTCCATGGAGGAGATGATGCGTACAAGTCTAAGATCATCATGCACAATGAAAAATGACAGCTGCAATTGTGTAAAGCATACTGCCACTGAACCCTGAAGTAGTGGAAAAGTCTTCTCTGCAGTGATGAATCATGTTCTGGTGGTATGATGGATACATTTGAATTTGGGGATGTCAGAAGAACCGTAATGTATAATGTTAAATTTGGTGAAAGAGGGATAATCTTCAGTGATGGTAATGTTAATGCTCCAACTTTCAACTTTGTGGAAGCAATTTGTGGAAAGGCTTTTCCCTTTGGTTTGACAAGTCTGTTGAGGAGGAACTTCAGTGGCTACACAGAGGCCGCAACCACATCAAATATGTTTAGGATAAATTACTGTAGAACTCTGTTTATGGAGATAGAACTTCTCATCCAACATCAATGTCTGATCTCACAAGTGCTCTTTTGGCAGAATGGGCACACATTCCCAAAGACACACTACAAAATCTTGTGGAATGCCTTCCCAGTATAGTCACAAAAGGGGAGCCAACTCCATAACATTCATGGTTTCATAATGGGATATCCAACAAACTCACATGGCCAGGTGTCTCCATACTTTTGTAGTATGTATATCACAGTGAGGCATGTTTGCCTTTCAGGATTTTGAATAAGCTGGGTGACAATGTGTGTGGGAGTTGTAGTAATAATCTTTACCAAGATTATTGTAGGAATACAATGGTAAGAAAAAAACACTGTCCAGGACCAGCAAACTCTAAATCTGCTTCCTATCTTCTTTCCCCACTTTAGTTAGAAGATCTCAGGCTACTCCTAGGTGTTCACCAGAGCCTGAGACCATTTGGACTTGGCTGCTAAGGACCCAGGTTGTGTCTATAGAGTAAGGCAGCAGAAAACAGGTATCAGATGCCAAGGAGTAGCAGGAGAGGGAAACAAGCCAGAGTCTAAGCCAGAAGAGTCGGTCAAAGCCAAAACAGAAAGTGGTTAATCCAGAAAAAGCCAGAAACAATCTAAGGAGTCAAAGCCAGGAGAATAAGTAAAAAGTTAATCAATAGACAAGTGGTAAAACCTGAAACATGCCAGGGTGAATATACAGAAAGGTCCAACATTAATGCAACACTGTCTTGAGCACATAGAACAAACATGAACCAGCATAACAAAAATCACAGGCAAGTAAATGTTTGACTTAAATTCCCTGCCTAGCTCTAGTATTGGATGCAGAGCCAGGGACCTGACTGGCCTGGCGTTCAGACTCCCTGATAGCACGGGCCTGGCTTGTTGGCATGGCAACTAGGGATGAGCAAAGTGAGCTTTGGATCCTAGATCTGAAGTCGCTTCGCTCAAAACTATATTCGTCTCCATACAGCATTAAAATGTATGGTCTCTTTCAAGGCAAATTCATTCTAATTAACTAATTAATAAATCCGGGATTTGATTATTCAACTTAAAAATAATTTTAAAACTTAGTCCCGAAGTCTTTCAGCAAGAAACTGGAAAATTATGGCAAATAGCCAGATAAAGAATTTAACACTGTACCTAGCAGACCCAGCACTGCTGCTCTGGTTCCCAGGGCCAGTCGTCTTATAAAGAAAGTGATTACTCAAAGTTATTGCTGCCAAAATGGAATCATACAGTGAAATCTGTTGTATGATGCTCATCTAATTTCAAGACCTTCTGAGGACCAGATGTTTTTTTTTTAATTATTAAGTCCCTAAAACCATAAAATTCAAGAGGTTGTACTCTGTTTTTCTCATGACTGTAGACAGCTAGTGAATCTGAAGATAAGATCTTTATTTTGAGTGGTAGAGGTTTTTAGGCAAGACACCTCCAACATCAACTTATCAGCTCTGAGACAGAAAATTAACCCTATAGCAGGTTTATCACAACCCAGTGACGATTTACAGATTTGTAAACCTATACACATGCATACTATCATCAGTAAAAATGAGTCTTGTGGAGAGTCTTGTCTTTTGTGTCTAAGCATAAATTTAATCTATTCAACTTGGTAAAGGATCTATATTTATTTACCTGTAAATTAAGATGGAAATATTCTTCTTGACATATGACAAATGTCAGTGCCAGGAGCTGGATATTGACATTCAGGATTAGGATATCAGATTTCTCTCTGGTTTATATGAAGAGGGACAACATAATCCTGGAGAAGGTACTTTTACAGACCTAAAGTTACCATCCACAAAACAGCCTCTTATGAAGGGCTCATGCACACAAACGTATTTCCTTTCCATTTCCATTCTGTTTTTTTTTTGCGGACCGTATGCTGAAGCATTCATTTCAATCGGTCCACAAAAAAAAAGGAAATGTACATTCCGTATTTCCATTCCGCCAAAAAATAGAACATGTCCTACTATTGTCCACATTACAGACAAGGATAGTACTGTTCTATTAGGGGGCAGCTGTTCCGTTCCACAAAATATGGAATGCACACAGATGTCATCTGTGTTTTTTGCAGATCCGTTTTTTGTAGACCGCAAAATACATACGGTCATGTGCCTGAGCCCTAATGCAGAGTCCATAAAAGTCAATACTTATCAGTCCATGGTATAAAGAGACATAAAGAGTGCATACTGAGATGGAGAGTCAGCGTGTCTGGATGCTTAGCAATGTTTCGGTGTACACACCATCTTTCAAAAGCATCAGCAGTACCTGTCCTGTGGATTGAAATAGTCACACCTCAAATTTCCTATGTAAATTCAACACATAATATAAAATCTGATAACACATCACAGAACTGGATCCAATGTATTACCCACAGGATAGGTCATCAGTTAAAAAGTCTTTGAAAACCCCTTTTAATCTACAGAGGCATGTACCCTGAAGCGTTGCTGAGCATCCAACCGCACTGACTCTCCACTTTGGAATGAACTGTCTCCACACTATGGACTGATAAGTGTTGACTTTTACGAATACTGCATTTATTGACTGCACTTTTCAATGATACGGCTTTGAAAAATAAGCTGTTAAGATGAACTGTTCCAATACAGATTGAAACGCATTTATAGAATGAGACATGTCTTTCATGTGTGAATTGTGCTCAGGATTGGGAGGATCTGTCAGACATTGGCTGGCAGTGTTCTGTCTCTTGGAGAGTTTAGTCCGTTGGGTCTTATATCTCCCCTTACCAATAGTAATAAGACAAGTCAAGTCATTTGAAGAAATTGCGAGGATTACTGACAATAAACCTGAGATGCCTATGTTCACAGAGGTGGAGAGGACTGCTATTTTGTTGCAGGCTGAAAACACTGGACTTACTTGGAAGGCAATTTAATGTGGGATTACTATTGATTACCCTCGTAAACCAAAGCAGCTAAAATGAAAAGAAACTAATTTGTCCCTACAAGCATCCATGTTGACAGAGTATTGAAAGTCTACAGAGAATGTCAAGACACGGATTAATCTTATGACGTTGCGATCATCTTGAAAAAATTAAGATTTTTTTAGGGGATTAAAAAAACAAACCAGACAGCGAAGATACAGTTTTGTTGGGTGAAAGCGTCTCAAAGAAAGACATAGATATCAAGAATGGCTCCTCCAAGAACCAGCAGAAGAACAGATAAAGAAAATAAATAAATTAGTTATTAATGTCCCCCTGAGACACTGACTGAGGGTGAAGGTGGTGTTATCAGTAAGGGTTTAAACTTTCTGCCTTTTACAGATTTTGTAAAAGTTTGAGATAAAGGATGCACTTTACAAGTGTGAACAGGTGCAAAGGTATAAGCAATAATGAAATACCCACAGCTCTCTGTAGTGAAGTCATTTTGACCCTGAGGTCAAATCTGAAATGTTTTCTAGTTTCCAGTAGTTAGTCATTAGCAAAGTTCAGGAAAAAATGGGATGTATGTAAGGGATAGATTAAATCTATTGTCTCAATATAGGAATTGCAGACTTTGCAGGACTTGAGAAATGATGAGACAATAATTGTTAAAAATCATAATAAAAGGGGAGGAACTGTTGCCAGGGGCCAATGTTTTGAATACATCAAAATGTACAAGAGTACAAGTGTATTTTTGCTTATCTGTAATGCCAGATTTGTGCCTCCATTATTAAAGTGTCAGTGTGTATCATCTAGTGAAAGGTTACAATGTTAAAATGAGAGATTTTTTTTTTACTTGCAAAAGAATATGTAGGACAGTAGAATGGGAAAGGTTTGTTTAAATGAGCATTGATCGACTATAAGGTTGTTCACACAGAGGAAAGAAACGCAGCAGTGCAAAAAGGCTCATGAGACTAGTGTACGTAGGCACTTTGCAGAAATGAGAAATATTGTTTCAAATTTAAAGTGGCTGCTATTGGAAGAGGTGGAGGGAGAGAATGAACAAGTGAAGGTTAAACTGCTACAAAGGGAAGTTTATTGGATTTTTACGTTGGCCTGCAACTTTAATGCATTTTTAAATTATTTTCATAATGATTCCTCATTTGAGATATAATCATAGAAACATAGAAGATTGACGGCAGAAAAAGACCACCTGGTCCATCTAGTCTGCCCTTCTATTATCCTTTTATTGTTATCTAAGGATAGATACATGTTTATCCCAGGAATGTTTAAATTCAGTTACTGTGGATTTATCAACCACCTCTGCTGGAAGTTTGTTCCAAGTTTCTACTACTCTTTCAGTGAAATAATATTTTCTAATGTTGTTCTTGATTTTTCCCCCAACTAACCTCAGATTGTGCCCCCTTGTTCTTGTGTTCTGCTTCTTATTAATAACCCTTCCCTCCTGAACTTTATTCAGTCCTTTAACATATTTAAAGGTTTTAATCATGTCCCCCCCTTTCTCTTCGTTCCTCCAGACTATACATATTAAGAACTCTGAGTCTTTCTTCATAAGTTCTATGCTTTAGACCTTCCACCATTTTTGTAGCTCTTCTTTGGACCCGTTCTATTTTAGCAATATCCTTTTGCAGGTGAGGTCTCCAGAATTGAACACAGTATTCCAGATGTGGTCTCACTAGAGCTCTATACAGAGGGATCACAATCTCCCTCGTTCTGCTTGTTATACCTCTAGCTATGCAGCCAAGCATACGATTTGCTTTCCCTACAGCCTGGCTGCATTGGTTACTCATTTTGAGGCTGTCAGAGATGACTACCCCCAAATCTTTCTCTTCTGAGGTCTTTGTTAACACAGAACTGCCAATACGATACTCAGATAGAGGATTTATTCTCCCCAAGTGCATTATTTCACATTTGGAAACATTGAACTGCAGTTTCCATTGTTTTGACCACTTATCTAATAAAGATAAATCATTCTCCATATTACCGACACCTCCTGGAACATCAACCCTATTACACACTTTTGTGTCATCAGCAAACAATCATTATTATGTACTTGTTTTTTTATGGTGGTTTCTCTATGTAGTTGTTAACTGGATAATTACAATCAACAGTGATTTGAGCTGATAAGAATATACTATTGGATAGATAGATAGATAGATAGATAGATAGATAGATAGATAGATAGTTGTAGATAGACAGAGAGACAGACAGAGAGATAGATAGATTCCAGTTCTATAATTTATTTTCAGATTTTATGCTATGTGTTGAATTTACTTGAGGTGTGACTATTTAAATCCACAGCACAGGTACACTGCATGCTTAGGAAGGGAGGCTTGTACCCCAAAACGTAGCTCTTCATCTCTACACTATGGCCTGATAAGTATTGACTTTTACGGACACTGCATTTATTGAGTGCACTCTTGAATGGTTCTGCTATGGATAATATCTTGCTTTGAAAAATATGCTGTTAAGATAAACTATAACTTTATTTTATGTACTTATATAGCACTACTATATTCCACAGCGTTTAACAGACATTAGCATCGGGCTGTCCCCATTGGTGCTCACAGTGTAATCCCTGTCAGTATGTCTTTGTAGTTACATAGTTACATAGTTAATACGGTTGAAAAAAGACACATGTCCATCAAGTTCAACCAAGGAAGGAAACCTGTGTTTGTGTGGGAGGAAACCGGAGAACCCGGAGGTAACCCACACAAACACAAGGAGAACATACAAACTCCATGTAGATGTTGTCCTTGGTCAGATTCGACCCCAGCACTGCAAGGCACCAGTGCTAACCACTGAGCCACCATGTTGCCTGTTTCAATATGGATTGATATGCATTTACTGGATGTATCTTTCATGTATAATCCAAAAAATAGATGAATGCAGAGATCACCTGCGTTAATTGCTGAAGAAGCACGGATGCAGCCTGGACTCAGCCATACAAATACTCCAATAGAAACGATGAAGTCCAGCTTCTTGAAATGCAAAATTCTTGATTTACACACAATCTCGGTCCTTACTCATTTACTCTGAGTAAGGACAGAGATTGTGTGGTTCGCAACTTGTAGACTGTATATCTGATTTTGCAACTGGATTTTATCGCATGAAATGAAGAATTTTGAGTTTCAAGAGCTGGACACATCTTTCATGTGTGGATTATTTCTTTATGGTCTTTTGCTGATGTTACATGGACATTATCTTGACTTAAAACAGCTTTATATATCCCCCAGTAACCCGACCGTGCTATACACGCCTCCTCGTAAGAACTCATAGTCAATAAGCCAGGAGATTGATTAGGGGTGTCTCGTCTGCATTTCTGCCTCTTTGATGTTCTACTCTTGGCTACAACTGCACCCAGCGTGGAACGGCCTGCCTTTGACAACTTCCAGCATTCTGGCATCCTTTCATGGCCATCATGGTGCCAGAGGCTGTTGAACCGACTGCACACAACAAGTGAGGAAATATTTCCAGACTCTCCCTATTAGTTGTTTACATATAACCAATGTGAAAAGCATGGTTACATTGCCGTTACGATTGATCCTACACCACCAGCATGACCTGCACCACCACCAGCACTTTTCCGGCTTACCACCTACCACTACTGTGTTCTGGACAGGAGACAGGGTACCATTAGTGCGGCCAGCCTTGTTGCACTCCTCCATACAGCTGCCTGCATATTAACTCCATGGAAAGCGTTGTTACCTAGCGCCTTCTCTGTTCCTGATGACCATTCTGACATAGAAACGTGTTGGTAATTTACTAAGAAGATAATAGTAATACTCATTCTGGCATATGGAGTAGCTTTGAGAGTCCCATATACATATGACTCTCAGCAGACATACGTATTTATACACAATGTCATATATCGGTGAGGAAACAGTATTGTTTTGGGGTACTGTACGTACCTCCAGGCTCCAAAGGGCACACTCACCCATTTGGGAGACATAATAATCCCCATTCACATAGAGGTATTGATGATGGTATTAATGTGCTTCTATGTCATCAGTCCTAAATCTGTTCTCTTTTATTCTGATTAATTTGGATAATAGGGGTGCATTGTCGATTTTAATGTTTTGATCAATAAAGTGTCTATTATTTTGCTTTTAGAGTTTATTCAGGCTGTTACTTTGTTAATGAACACGTACCTGTCCAATTGTCCTTCTTTCTTAACCCCCTCAATACAAGATGGGACATGAAAAACAGAACCTTGTTTCCCTTACGTTGTTTTTGTACAGAATAATGGAAGAATGATGCACTTACCCATTACAAGAGATGATGGAAATAGTTTCCCCCAACAGCTGTACGAAGTTGTGCCCCTCTTCACATGTTCCATATACGAGACAAGAATATCAGTTTACTGCTTCAATCCATGCAAATGACTGGAATATTGGACCCACAATCCACATATCCATATCTCCGCACACCTAAGGTCCATTTTTGGATTACAACGTGGATGTTGGTGCAGCTCATGGAAATTTTCTCTGTACCTACTGTGCTGCCAATTAACACACCCGGTTAAATAGAAACCAAGCTTCACCAGATATGTCCTATTGCAACAGGTCCACATGTCTACGATCATATCCAGTAGCCAATGTCAATAAGCCACGCGCTTCTGTTTATCCCCTCCTTTAACTCTTGCACAACTAACACAGTATGGTTTCAGGTGAAGCAATAGCAGTACACATCGACATGTTCTGTTGACATGCGCCTGGTGGGATAATTTTTGTGCCAATTTCCTTAGGCTTTTTACATTCTTCAGCTGGATGTCTGAAACAACGACGGGTGTCTGAATGTGTAGTTGTCTAGTTTTTATTTTTACATCGGCCATGGAACTTATGTTACACCACTTCCACACCAAACCAGGAAATCTGGAAATTGACCAGCAAAACAGTGCTGTGCTTCTGTGATGTGTCTGTGTGTACATAGACCTCCACTATCCCAATTATTTGTTGAATCGAGTATTTTGGACACACCCATGTACAACATTACTGCCCTCCATGCAGCTAAAAACAAAATGTCCATAGTTCTCTCATTTCATTGTCCTGTTTAATTTTCCATATACCATTTTTAAGACTAAAACATTTTAAAGGGGTTATCCAGTAATTAATATTGATGACCTATCCTCTGATAGATCATCAGTATCAGACTGGCGGGGTCTGACACCCAGGACACCAACTGATCAGCTGTTAGAAGAGGCCAAGTGATGTCACGTTCTTTGGTCACATGGTCACTGCGCTGCAATACCAAGCACAGCCGCTATACAATGTACACCACCGTGCTTGGAGAGCTGCCGGGAATTCTATTCTCTGACCTGTTAGAAAGGTGCATGATGTAATCTGTAGTGAATGTCATCTTCTTATTAGAGACTGTATTTTTGAGTTAGCCCCTCTCTTCTAATTGTAGCTGTGTCATGTGACCAACTCCCTGACCTCCCACTGACCCAGGACAGGAAGCCTGTTACTTCTCTATTCATTCCTATAAGACTGGGAGTGAGGCTCCCATAGGAATGCATAGAGAAATAGACTTCCTGTCCACACATAAGATGCTGTGTGAGTTGGTGAGTCTGATTTCTGGTCACATGACACAGATGAGAAGCATCGGGGAGATATAACTCATAAATACAGTCACTGGTAAGAAAATGACATTCACTACAGTTTACATCATGTACATTTCTAGCAGGACATGGAATAAATTTTTTTGCGGGAGTTCTTCTTTGAACAGCTGATCGGCAGGGGTGCTGGGACTCCCGCTAATATGATAATGATAATCTATCCTGAAGATAGGTCATCATTAACTTTACCTGAATATTTCTTCAGGCCTTCACTATTTTTTGCTGTTTCTATAGTGGCACAAATTACATGACATCGATTTAAGCTTCAGGTTGAAGTAAATTGGGTATATGTAATGATTCAAGCCTTTTTGAAATTAGTTATGTTACTTTCTTTTCAGATTTCTTTTACTTCACTATTGTATCCTTTAATATTAAACTATTATCAATGACTAGAGTCTTTGTTTAAATGCAGTACATTGAGAGCACCAGTAAGAAGCACATTGCATTCTTATACATTAAAGAAACTATCCTTATCAATGACTAGAGTCTTTGTATATATACAGTACACCGAGAGCGCCAATAAGAAGAAAAATTTCAATTTTCTCTCTCTATTCTGGAAAAAACTGTGCTCAAGAAAATCTCAAGAAATTTTGATTCTAATGAATCTGGATTTTTGTAAAAATTGGGGTCAGATTTTGATTCTAAAGAATCGATTCGTTCATATCTAGTATGGGGGCTTCCAGGGTCTAACCCAACGGCAGTTAGGGAGGATAAGGATCAAACATATTGGATTTCAACTGTCCAGTCCTTTTGTTCTCAGGGAGATAAGCTGCGGCCAGAGGAGCCTGGCAGATGCTCCCTTCATTCCTACTGAGATCACCTGCTTGCTTGGACAAGCCGACTAGGCTACTAAATTGTATTAATAGATAATAATTCTGGTGACATTTCAGGAACTCTGTGCAGCATAAAATGAAATCTAGGGAGCTAGGCTAGACATAGATTTCTGGTGTAATATTCACCAGTTTTCTGACTCACTTCTCAATCAGGCCTCACCCTTAGCCCGCCTAGCCATGCCCCATCCATATTTTGTAAAATTTGTGAAGTTGCAGGAGAAAAGAAGTTTGACTGATTGAGTAGATAACTAGATGTGCGTTTACAATGAAATAGTGTAACTGCCTTAAGAAGTAAATGCTAAAAAACATGACATGCCAAAATGTGTGACTTTTGTACTCCAGCTTCATAAATTCTCTATGGGCCTTATGGCAAGTTTCACACTTGAGCTTTCTGTAGGAGATATGTATTGGGCTGATTTCCCAACACATACTTCAGACAGAAGGCTTTGCCATATGCCACTATATAGGCATACAGTGGCATGTCACCTATAGGTTCCCATGTTAAAAGTAATTTTTTTCAAAATGTCTCTACATTTAATAGTGGAGTCTACTATTGAACTTGATACAGCAAACATTTACCTTTATAGATACTGTATGTACAGTACACCAACCCAATAACTGTTTTGTGATCTGTTGTGTGAATGCCACAAAAATGGCACAAACCAAAGCTTTTCGCATGGTGTTCTTTATATTTAACTAAAGACTTTAAAGTAACATCTGTCTGCTGTGTTTTAACCTAAAAAAGTCACAAAAATGCACAGAATCATGTGTAAATTAAGCTGGAATCAAACATTGAGATTTGGCCCCAGATAAAGGAAAACATGAAACCGCTCTGTTTTGTATTAGCTCCATTGTTTACTTCAATAAACTCAGTGGCATTCTGACAATGGAGGCAGGCAAAGCAGTCACTATGGGGCCCCTGAGGTTGAGTGGCCCTGGCGGTCTGTATGGCCAATCCTGTTTCTGACATGATAACTGCAGTAACACCACAAGGTCTACAACAGCAGCAGGAAGTATTATAAGTGAAGCCTGCCCTCCCCCTGATAATACTCCCCCCTCCTTTGTGCCGCTGACGGCTTTCTAATGGCTCCCTGTCTGTCAGATACAGCTGTCAATAAGCAGATACCTTCTTTGCTCCTGGCTCTGCTTATTGGCCAGCTGAATTTTGGCGTTGCCACCTGACCTCTGTTGACTCCAGCACATGTCTCATTCTGGCTGATGGCTCCATTGCAGTTTTTTATAGGCTGGGCAACTCATACATTTTTGATTTTCCATTTTGCCATATGAGGGATTTTTTTGAAGGGCAAAGTTTATTTTTTAATGGCGCCATATCATGTTTTGGAAAATGGGAAAACATTCTTTGTAGAGTGAAACAGAAGAAAAATGCAATTCTGCCACTTTTTAAAATATGTTTGCATTCACTTGAGCTTTATAAATTACATGACAACCTTATTCTGTGGGTCAGTATGATTATGGTAATACCAAATTTATTTTGTTTTTATTATGTTTCACTACTTTTAAAAAATTGAAATGTACTGGCACCCATAACGTTCTTTTTATATCTCTATCTTAAGAGCTGTCTGAGGGCTTGTTTTTTGCAGGGTGAGTTGCAGTTTTTATTCTATTCTATTTTCTGGGAGGGTGAAAGTGACTAACAGAAAGCAATTAAATTGAAAGCAAGTTATTATGCTTCCAAAAATGATTTTTTTTTTTGCATGTACCTCCTTCCTACTGTAATACAGATTCATATATTAGATGGTAATAGGTCCACTTTAAGCATATTGTATATAAAAAAAACAATAGAAAAAAAGGGCTCAAAAATAAAAGAAATGTACCCAACTATTTCACAATAGTAACAGACCTTATGTTTCCACTCTGATCTTGGAAGCGGATTTACTGAATGAAATCTTAATTTAATGAAAAGCACACTGGAGCTGACACGGTTGCTAAAGCAATTAACATGTTAAGAACTAATGGGTTGTTTAGCGTTATATTGTAGATGTTTTATCACAGTTTGAAAACCTGCAAAAACACAGAGCTTACATTTACCCCCCTTTGTGAAGCTACACATTGTAAGCGATGAAGCATTTTATACAAGGTTTTAAGTTACTAGACTGATTTCTAATACTTTGTTTGCTGTTTACAAAGTTTGTCTTTATGAGTGCGTGGTTTGTCTTTGTCCCTGCTCTCTGCTTCAAATTTTCCATGGATTTTCTTATTCATGCAGAACTAAGATAATTTTTCATTTTGACTAGGTTTGAAGCAACGTGTTTTTAAAAAGTTGTTTTTAAATTGTATGACCATAAACAATGCTCCAGTATCATCAGAGGTGTAACTAGGCTTTCCAACATCTGGGGCAAGCATTGAACATCACGCCCGAGCCCCCCTTCACCCCTTGCACATGCCACTCAAATTTACATAAAGGTGGATAAGTTTTGCAGTGCATGCAGCGCGCAATGGCAATTTTGTACACCTAGAAAAAGGGCCAAATTTATATAAGAAAAAATCAATAAAGTTAAAATTTATAATTATAATTTATAATATATCGACAGATCAGCCACATGGAGGAGCCACAACATAAGTCATACAGGCAGTAATGTAAGCATCTAACAGCAGTGAGTATAAACCAAAATATGGCACAGCAAATAATACATAAAAGTATACAGACCAAGAAGTGTGCTCCTCCAAAAACATGCCAACACGTGTTTCGCTCAGGGGAATTTTCCCTCTGCACCCAGGGCACATGCCTCTGCTGCCCTTCTCTCGGTATGTCCCTGAATATCATAGAGAGAAAGCTCTATCATGGAAGAACATCACACACTCCTCTCCGTCACCTTCAGAGTGAAGGCAATAAAATGACACTCATGTTTGTCTTTGATCTTCTGTTATTAATGTTGACCAAGCTTGATGATCTGACAGAATCTCTATGAGTACAAATGTGAAGGGGAAAAAACAGACCCTACACAATTTTGATTTGGCATCTAGGTTAGGCAGGTTTCTCCAAGTGTAGGGTGAAGTGGTTGAAATTACACATCTTCTGTTCTATGCTATAATGTTGCTCGAGCTTCCAGTAACATGTACTACATTGGTAGCCACTAGGGAAGGAAGAATCTCAGTTGTTAAATGGACAAAATTTTGACCATGCTAAACTGCTTCAGCACTAGGTAGGGGATGGGAAGAGCATTACTAACATACCTTTTGTGGAGCCTTATTTTCAGCAGTAGTGTAAATATGAAGTTTTATTCTGCCAGGTTCTGCTCTTGTAAGTACCCAGGATGAAGATACATTGTGTAGTGCTCTCTGCATTGAGCTGCTTCACAGTCCCTCTCTTCTGAGTGACAGCTGTAGTGGTCTCCTGATTAGATGCTGCTCATGTTACTTAGACCAGAAAAAGAGGGACTGTGAAGCATCTCAGTGCAGGGAGCAGATCACAATGAAATACTACCTCCTGGACACTTGCAGGAGCAAGGCCTGTCAGAATAAAACTTCATATTCACACTACTCCTGATAATAAAAGCTTCACAAAAGGTATGTCAGTATGGTTAAAGCTAGCCCCTAACCAGTGCTGTCAGGACTTTAGCACAGCCAAAACTGATGTCTGAGCCCATTTAAGGGCTTGTTCACACATCAGTTATTTGATCAGTTATTTCCATCAGTTATTGTGAGCCAAAACCAGTAGTGAAGCCTACACAGGGGTAAGGTATAATGAAAAGATCTGTGTTTTTGAGCCACACCTGGTTTTGGCTAACAATAACTGATGGAAATAACTGATCAAATAACTGATGTGTGAACAAGACCTAAGAAACTTAATGAAACAGGTAAAAATTAAAAAGAAACAAGGGTCCCAAATTAAGAAATGGTAGAATAAAACAGGTGGAATGATTTAAGGGGGTTGTCCAGCCATTAATGTTGATGATCTATCAGCAGGATAGCTCAACAAAATCTGATCGGCGGAGGTCTGACTCCCGGCACCCCCACCAATCAGCTGTTTGAAGGTGAGGCTGTGCTCCATGCGAGCACCACTTTCCCTTCATTACACTGTACTTTGTCTCAGAAGTCCAGTGTAATACAAGGACCCAAGTGAATGGAGCGAGTACTTGTAATTACACTACAATACGTCACTGCTCCACTGGAGATGGCTTGTAGTGTAGAGACCAGAAAGCAGTGCTGGATGGAGCACTGCCTCCTCATCAAAGTGCCCGCCAATCTGATATTGATTACCTGTCCTGGCAAAAGATATTAATGGCTGATTAGCCCTTTAGCTAGGAAGGTTTTTTTAGCGCAGTGAAGTAAGGCTCTGTTCTCATCTGCAATAAAGTTTGGGACTATTTTTTGGCAAATACAGTACCTGTGATGAAAGGCTGTGAAATTTGGTTTTGTATTGTATAACATGAGCTATTGAATGGTTTTAATGCACATTTGGCATTTTTTGGCTTGCTGTAATTTTGATCCACTTTTCAATGACTTTCAATTTTATGGGTTGGTATCTTGCATACTGTATTTTGGCCAAAATCAAGTAATACCTCACATGTATCAGTTTGAAAGATGCTGTCTGGCCTTGTTCTCATGCAGGACAATTGGATGTCAGCACTTTGTGCGGTAGAAGTGCTGGGTTGCCCACCTCATCTAACAGTATGGGCATGCCCAAGATAATGCAAGCCAGCGTGGTATACTGTAAGTGTGTGGCTGGCTCCATATATAGACCTTATCTGTGTGTGCTATTAGCAGACTAATGATGGATTTACACACTGTAACCAGCAGCCAATTATCGGGAAGGAAGATTTCAATTCCTGACAACTTGCTGCTCATTTAATGGGAGTGAAGGGCTGCATTTACATGCAGCAGATCACCTCCACAGTATACGGATGAAAACTACTCCTATCACTCATCCTCATATAGCTGCATTGCTTATGTGGTTCGGCATCTTCGCCAAAAAATTTGATTTGTTACAAATTAATTTGTGACAAATCACTATAAATCAGGTATACCCAGACCACTCTTCCTTAGGGTACAGCCACAGGGAGAGGCCGTCAATTAGTCTGCAGCTTTGTTTCATTTAATAATGACTATAAGGAAAAAAATAGAATATCTAAAAGACACATAAAAACAGCCAAACTAGAGACCGAGAGATTAATCGCCAAAGAGAGTAAAACTAACCCTAAAATGTTCTTCAATTATATAAATACTAAAAAGTATAGACCTGAAGGTGTCGGCCCCTTACAGAGTAATGAGGGTGGAGTAGCAGAGAGCGATGAGGAGAAAGCGAAGCTGCTAAATAACTTTTTCTCCACTGTATTCACTGAGAAAAATAAAATGTCAGATGAAATGCAGAGTATAAAAGTAAATTCCCCTTTAAAAGTGTCCTCTCTGACCCAGGAAGAGGTGCAGCAACGTCTTAAAAATATTAAAATAGACAAATCACCAGGACCGGATGGCATACACCCCCGTATCCTAAGAGAATTAAGTAATGTCATCGACAGACCCTTATTTCTGATATTTAAGGACTCTATACTGACGGGGAGTGTTCCACAGGATTGGTGCATAGCAAATGTGGTGCCAATATTCAAAAAGGGTCCAAAAACAGAGCCTGGAAACTATAGGCCGGTAAGTTTAACTTCTGTTGTGGGCAAACTGTTTGAAGGTTTTCTGAGAGATGCTATCTTGGAGTACCTCAATGAAAATAAGCAAATAACTCCATATCAGCATGGCTTCATGAGGGATCGGTCATGTCAAACCAATTTAATCAGTTTCTATGAGGAGGTAAGTTCTAGACTTGACCGCGGCGACTCAATGGATGTCGTATATTTGGACTTCTCCAAAGCGTTTGACACTGTACCACATAAAAGGTTAGTATACAAAATGAGAATGCTTGGCCTGGGAGAAAATGTCTGTATGTGGGTAAGTAACTGGCTTAGTGATAGAAAACAGAGGGTGGTTATTAACGGTACATACTCAGATTGGGTCACTGTCACTAGTGGGGTACCACAGGGGTCTGTATTGGGTCCTATTCTCTTCAATATATTTATTAATGATCTTGTAGAAAGCTTGCACAGTAAAATATCAATTTTTGCAGATGACACTAAACTGTGTAAAGTAATTAACACAGAAGAGGACAGTGCACTGCTACAGCAGGATCTGGATAGACTGGAGGCTTGGGCAGAAAAGTGGCAGATGAGGTTTAACACTGACAAATGTAAGGTTATGCATATGGGAAGGAATAATGCAAGTCACCAGTACATACTAAATGGTAAAGCATTGGGTAACTCTGACATGGAAAAGGACCTAGGAATTTTAGTGAACAGCAAACTAAGCTGCAGAAACCAGTGTCAGACAGCTGCTGCCAAGGCCAATAAGATAATGGGTTGCATCAAAAGAGGCATAGATGCCCGTGATGAGAACATAGTCCTGCCACTTTACAAATCACTAGTCAGACCACATATGGAGTACTGTGTACAGTTCTGGGCTCCTGTGAACAAGGCAGACATAGCAGAGCTGGAGAGGGTTCAGAGGAGGGCAACTAAAGTAATAACTGGAATGGGTGGACTACAGTACCCAGAAAGATTATCAAAATTAGGGTTATTCACTTTAGAAAAAAGACGACTGAGGGGAGATCTAATAACTATGTATAAATATATCAGAGGTCAGTACAGAGATCTCTCCCATCATCTATTTATCCCGAGGACAGTGACCATGACGAGGGGACATCCTCTGCATCTGGAGGAAAGAAGGTTTGTACATAAACATAGAAGAGGATTCTTTACGGTAAGAGCAGTGAGACTATGGAACTCTCTGCCTGAGGAGGTGGTGATGGTAAGTTCACTAAGAGAGTTCAAGAAGGGCCTGGATGTATTTCTGGAGGGTAATAATATTACAGGTTATAGTTACTAGAGATGGGTCGTTGATCCAGGGAGTTATTCTGATTGCCTGACTGGAGTCGGGAAGGAATTTTCCCCCCTAAAGTGAGGAAAATTGGCTTCTACCTCACAGGGTTTTTTGCCTTCCCCTGGATCAACTTGTAGGAAAACAGGCTGAACTGGATGGACAGATGTCTTTTTTCGGCCTTACAAACTATGTTACTATGTTACTAAGACCGCACTGTATAGTCTATCTTCAATGTTAATGGTCATGTGGCACCTTTAAACAGGGGATGTTGCTAGTATAGGGTTTGGCTGGTTAGGTAGGGGCACAATATGCATATTAATGCTGTTCTGGCCTGCAATCTCCTGCAGGTTATTTGACAGTAAACACTGAATATTAATCAGCTCTGGCATACCCACTTCTCCAACCCCAGCACTCTCCTTCCCTACAGGTGGGAGACCTTCTTCTGCCATCTGCTTTTCCTCCTTTTCCACATCATTTAATATCTATGAGAATATGTCATCAGGAACATCCAGCTCCTCCTCTCTCTGCATCTTACTGACTTTTCTAGGACATGGACACTTTGAAGGAAGATTTGGAAGAAGTAAAGCCAGCAAAAGATGAAGATGGTCATCACTAAGACCTGGCCCCTCTAAGGGGTGTCCACTGGATGGTATTGGTTGGTACGTTGGCAGTGGAATAAAGTTTCCGCATGCACATATTAATTTTTGCCTTGCCCTCAGCTTGGTGTGGTGCCATCAGAAAGTTACGGGGGAGAGATCTCTGGTGGCAAGAAGCAAGGGTCGAGTTCAGCGGAGTTAGCAGGAAGCAGCTGTGATTGAGTGTCAGCGCCGCCAGTGGGAACCTGGATGGGGTAACTTTTCAGAATTGCATAAAACAGATCCAGACAGCCAGGCACCACTGCTCAAGAAGCAACTGAGGAATACATAGTAACATAGTTTATAAGGCCGAAAAAAGACATCTGTCCATCCAGTTTGGCCTGTTTTCCTACAAGTTGATCCAGAGAAAGGCAAAAAACCTCTGTGAGGTAGAAGCCAATTTTCCCCACTTTAGGGAAAAAAAATCCTTAATGGAGCGAACTGCCGGATGTATGGCCATTGACCACCCCCCTGAAGTGACCACCGGAGGTGGTGGCCATGGGCATAACTGTAGAGGCTGTGATGTGGGTGACAATGTGGAGGGGATTGTAAAGACTGTCTCACCAGGTAGGATAATAGATAGTAAAAATAAGGACATTGAAGTGCTGACTGTGCTTGTGTTGCTTCTATTGATGGATCATTATGATAGAAAGGGTAGATGCATTCTGTGATTGGCATAGGTGTAGTGCCATATACCTGGATGCAAAGGATAGCTTACATTGCATCTTGCATGGTTAGAGGCCTACGAACTGGACATTATGACATTGTGCATTTTTTCTAAATGAAGAATATCATTCTTCCACCAAGTTTTGTATGTTCTTATTGGCCCAACATATTCTTGTTTTTATCATTATCATCAGATTTACTTTCAGGAGGAAAACATACTAAAATGTATGTATAATACCCCAAATGATACTTTAATTTTAATTTGTGACTTTATCGTTCCATGTCCAGAAGATAACTTACACAGTACGTAGTTTAAACAATTACCGGGCAGCCTGCCAGTGTATGTCAGAGCCTGAGACCGTAGAACAACTTGGTCAAGCGTCTTTGAGATTGTCTGCCTGACTGTTAAGTATCTCTATTTTGAACTTCTGAGCCTCTGCATCAACATTTCATTGGCCCATCAGTATGCCACTATCCCTACAAAGAACTGCTCTGTATGGATAGTGCTGCCTCAGATGGGTCAATGTAATGTATCATGCAGAGGTTGGCACTGACAACTCCTCCGTCTGTGCAGCACATACATGGTGATGTAGAGTGTGTGTCCAGTGAAATGAAAACATGACACCACTGCACAACCATTCCCCCAGATGAGCATGCATGAGGTACATAAAGTGGTGGTCAAAAGTTTTGAGACCCCTGGTGGCGGTGGGTGCCGGGGTAATAGATGTTGGGGTTAGTGTTGGCCATACCGGCAAGCACTAAGCCCAGTATTAGTAATCAGGGCCGTCTGTAGATAGCCATGATCACTAAAACTGCAATGTTGTAAAAAAAACACACTCACACACATATAAAATATTTTATTGAAATAAATACTCCCCCAGACCCCTGTTTGACCATTTTATTTAAAAAATAAAAAAGCTGGTCCGACATAATCCACCGAATCCGACGTAGTCCTCTACATTCACGATCCTGAAAAATAGAAAACAAACAAACAAACACAGATCACTTACCTCCTCCTCCTCAGGCTTCTTCTCCTCAGCAGTGGAGACTCTTCATTACATTGCGCCCTCTGCTGGTGAATGAAAAAAATTACACCTTGAATTCTTCAATGAAAAAAAAAACGTGATAGGTGACGGATCTGTCATGAACTCCATTGAAAGTCAATGGAGGACGGATCCGTTTACTATTGTGTCACACCAAACGGATCTGTCCTCCATTGACTTTGAATGGAGTTCATGACGGATCCGTCATGACCCCAATGCAAGTCAATGGGGACGGATCCGTCTACTATTGTGTCACACCAAACGGATCCATCCCCATTGACTTGCATTGGGGTCATGACGGATCCGTCTAGGGGACTCGAGCATTGCGCTCGAGTACACTTGGTGTTCGTCTGAACACCAAGCGGACCCAAGCTTAGGCATGCTCGGCCAAACAGCGAGTTCGGCCAAGCATGCTTGCTCAACACTAATAGAGAGTTATACACAGGACTGTACATTGGGCTGTATATAGAACAGTGTAAAGAATTGCATATAGGAATGTATATATGACATTGTACAAGATTGAATATAGAGCTGTATGTATGACAAGATGATAACATTGTACACTGGACTGTATATTGGAGCATTGAATTGTATTCAAGACTGTATACCGAACCGTGCTAAGATTTGTATATAAAACTTTACATATGACTCTACCGTATATACCACAGTGTATAGATTTTTATATAGGACTGCACATTGGACTGTATATATTACAGTACATAGGACTGCATATAAGTATAAAAAGTATATATTATAAGTATATAATATATAGGACAGCATATACAACGGTATATTGGACTGTTCATAGGCAATGGCATGCCTAAGGTGTTTGGAGGAGTAATACCCTTCACAGTAGTAAAGTCCTTTGTGCCGCCTTCACATTAGTAATGCCCATTGTGCCCCTTCATAGTAGTAATGCCTATTGTACCCCCTTCATAGTAGTAATGCCCTCTGTGTCCCCTTCATAGTAGTAATGCCTATTGTGCCCCCTTCATAGTAGTAATGTCCTCTGTGTCCCCTTTGTAGTAGTAATGCCTATTGTGCCCCCTTGATATTAATAATGCCCATTGCACACCCTTCACAGTAGTAGCGTCCTTTGTGCCACCTGTGCTAATAACACAAAAAACAGTAACTACCCATCCCTTCATTGTGCCCTCCTCACAGTAATTATGCCCTATCTGTGCCTCTTTCACAGTAGTAATGCCCTATCTGTGCCCCCTTCACAGTAGTAATGCCAATTGTTCCCCCTTTATAGAAGTAATGCTAATATAAGAAGTAATGAAGAAGAGAAGGGAGTTGAGCGGTCAGTGAGTGACAGGACCGCAGCACCCCGGCACTCCAGCAATGATCTCTTCCATCTTATTGATCTCATTGCTTCTGGCACCCCTCTGGCAGCGGGCACCCAGGGCAGACCTCACCTTCCCCCCCGGCACCATTGCTCATAGGACTGTATATAGGGCAGTGTACAGAATTATATACGTCTGTATATAGGACTGTATATAGGACTTTGTATAGGACTCTGCCAGTGACCACTATTCACAAATTGCTTCTTTTTTTGTGAGTTTCTCACATGTAATGTCCGGCATGTCGATATTGCAGTAGACGGTTCCGTCGTCACTTGTACTCCATTAACCATGTCATGAATTAGAATATTATTGACTTGGATACTAAGAACACAATTATGATTATTTTGTTTTATTTTTTTTTATTTACATTTTTAAAACATTATATCAGATTTCTATAGTGTGTTTTCTATTAGATATATTTCTTCATTGATATGCCAGGGCAGCGGGGACATGATGGAGGGGGATGATCTTCTTACTCTGCGTTGTTAACTTGGCAACAACAGCACAAGATCCCGAGGAATCTGCAGGAGATAAGATTGAGGACATCAGAGAGATAGAGAGGACTGGTATGGTGGTGACAATGGGGACGGGTGAGGAGAGGAGATACTGGAGTCATTTATAATGGCGAACCATGGGACAGGTCCTAGAGATATTAACTGATTAAAGGGAGTCCTGCTACTGAATCCCCCCCCCACCACCCCCCCACACACAAACACTCAGCTGGTATTACTGAAGGAAATGTTTGGCAAAGTTAAGTGTTCCCCCTAGGGATCTAATTGTCCTTTAAAGCGAGAGCAGTTCTCTACAATGTCTCTCTGCTCTGAGCAATATGAGGGGATGCTGATGAGAGACCCTAAACTATTTCCAGGATATGTGCCAATAGAAGAAGTAAAGGGGGGTCATCTAAAGTTTTGTATTTACCTTCTTAATCTGTTGCTGTCGCTCTTTCTGATGCTGCTTGGAAAGATAAGAATTGATTATCAAACAATTCCCTGGAATGGTTAAAACACAGTGGGGTCCCAGTGTCCCAAAATCATCCTCCCTTCCACAGTTCATGACATCTCAACAAAATAAAATAAATTGTTTCTGTGTCCAGAGGGGGAGCTAGTGTCAGTTATAGGTAGACTGAAGGTTAATTATCACTCACCTCTTCCTCACGCTGCGTCTTAGACACTTTGGTGTCCACCACCTGCGTTTTGGTCTAAAGGAAAAAATTCAAGTAGATAAGATCAGCTCCATGTGATTATGCTTCCCAGGATGAGTCTATATAGTTTTGTACACTAACATGGTCCTAGACCATTATATATGTGTATACTGTCTGTATATAATCTGCTCATTAAAAATGGAGTCTGCACTCACCTTGTTGTCTCACTGCTGTCAATATTATTTACTTCCATTTCTCCCTCCACCACTTCATCCACCTCTTCGATCTCCTCTTCATCCTCCGTCACCTCCTCCACCACTTCTTCTTCCACCACTATCTCCTCCTCTTCATCCTCCACTTCCTCCTCCTCTACATCCTCCACCACTTCCTCCTCCTCTTCCTCCTCCACCTCTTCCTCCTCTCTATCACTATCCTCCCTATTAGACAGAACAAGTCATTTATTTATATGTGCATCCCTTAGGACACCCCAACTCCAGACACTTGGGCAGCCATGATTGTTCTGTAACTTACCTGATGTTATCCATCTCCAATATCCTCCGCATTCTATAATATAAGATAAAGTTCCAGTTTTAATCACTGACAAAGAAATATAATATATCACATGTCCCCATATCAGATAAATACATGGAGGAAAGGGAAAAATCTCCTCCATACATTACACAGGGTGATAGTCCTTTGTATTATATATATATAGCAACCCCTCCCCCCACCAGGACTCCACCTATATGTGCCTCACATACCCCTAATCATATTAGCCCTGTAATCTGCAATCTGCTACATGACTGGCAGTCTCTAGTGGTGGTTATGTGTATATTTTGCAGTGAAAAACTTTTTTTTTTACCTATCTAATTGTAACCAATGAGTGCTTCCATTATGGATATGCTCATTAGTACAGGAGACCCAGGGAGCAGTGAGTGTAGCACTGATGGCGCTGCTTTTACTCACTGCTTCCTGGTCCTCTTCTCCAGGGTGCAATGAAAATTTTGTGAAAACAAGTTATATCCACTGTGGATGTACTCATTAGTACAGGAAGCCTAGGAATAGTCAGTGTAGCACTGCTAGCGTTGCCATTACTCACCACTCCCAGGTGGTGTAGTGTGTATAGGTGCACACTATGACCTGACACTATTTGACCTCAGGTCACTGTTTAGCACTGGAGAAAGGCCACACTGGATCTCTAGAGTGGCGGCAGGGGCTTCCAGAACAGGAGAGATGAGTTGTTTTTTGTGTACTTTGAGGTATACTATTAAGGGATGGAGATTTTAGGTGGCCACATGAATTTGGAGTAGATTCCACCTTTCATTTTGATAGCTTCTTTGGAAAATGACAGGTGGAATCTAATTGGTTGCTATGGGCAACTAAACCAGTTCAACTTTACCCCAGTTTGACAGGCACCGAAAGATCTTGTCCCAGCCCTGCTCACCCATTCATCCTGCCATCAAACTCTTCCTCGTTCTCTTCCTCCTCTCCTTCATCTTCTTCCCTGTTGGGCACAGAACGTTTTATATATATATATATAGCTCTTAGGACACCATTGGTCAGGCATCTTTGTGCCCCAGCAGTGTCAGTTTACCTATGATTGGCCTATAACTTACCCGATGTTCCTTAGCTCTATCTCTGATATATTCCTCCTCAGTCTGTAATACACAGTACAGCTCTGGTTATATTCATTGACTATCATCTTATCACACACTTATACATAAAACGGGACTGCTTCTATATCAGTCATCCCCCATGTGTAATAACTGGACCTCCTCATTATCTGCACCCCACATACCCCCTTATGTCACTCCTGAAAGTACAATCTGCTGAATGACTGGCGCCCTCCTGTGTTTATGTTTATAGCCAAGTATGTTTGTTTGTTTACACTCTGTGTATGATGTAATCGGGTGTATTATATATATGTACATAATATGATCATGATACTCACCTATCTCCACCCCCATCCACGTTTATCTGTTGTTCCTGTAAATTCTCCTCCTCTCCTCTGTTTGACAGAAAACATCTTGTATAAAAATACATTCTTGAGACATCCAATAAATATTATATATAGGTTGTGTCAAATCCATATAGATTATACAGTTGGCTTATTTTATAACAATCAGCGCAATAGTCTCATAGGTTTTAGGTTATAGATGAGGCCACTGTGCTTTGTGTATTGTAGACTGTAGGGTAACAACCAGAAGGGTGAAGGCGATATATTGGGGAAACGGTCTCTGATCTACAGTGACCGCCAAGTGGTCATTATGTTTTAGGTAGTATGATTTTCACGCACAACCATCTCTAGGGTTTACAGAGAATGGTCCGAAAAAGAAAAAACATGCAGTGAGCGGCAGTTCTGTGGGCGGAAATGCCTTGTTGATTGCCAGAGGTCAGAGGAGAATGGGCAGACTGGTTCGAGCTGATAGAAAGGCAACAGTGACTCAAATTGCCACCCGTTACAACCAAGGTAGGCAGAAGAGCATCTCTGAACGCACAGTACGTCGAACTTTGAGGCAGATGGGCTACAGCAGCAGAAGACCACACCGGGTGCCACTCCTTTCAGCTAAGAACAGGAAACTGAGGCTACAATTTGCACAAGCTCATCGAAATTGGACAGTAGAAGATTGGAAAAACGTTGCCTGGTCTGATGAGTCTCGATTTCTGCTGTGACATTCGGATGGTAGGGTCAGAATTTGGCGTCAACAACATGAAAGCATGGATCCATCCTGCCTTGTATCAACGGTTCAAGCTGGTGGTGGTGGTGTCATGGTGTGGGGAATATTTTCTTGGCACTCTTTGGGCCCCTTGGTACCAATTGAGCATCGTTGCAACGCCACAGCCTACCTGAGTATTGTTGCTGACCATGTCCATCCCTTTATGACCACAATGTACCCAACATCTGATGGCTACTTTCAGCAGGATAATGCGCCATGTCATAAAGCTGGAATCATCTCAGACTGGTTTCTTGAACATGACAATGAGTTCACTGTACTCAAATGGCCTCCACAGTCACCAGATCTCAATCCAATAGAGCATCTTTGGGATGTGGTGGAACGGGAGATTCGCATCATGGATGTGCAGCCGACAAATCTGCGGCACTGTGTGATGCCATCATGTCAATATGGAACCAAAATCTCTGAGGAATGCTTCCAGCACCTTGTTGAATCTATGCCACGAAGAATTGAGGCAGTTCTGAAGGCAAAAGGGGGTCCAACCCGTTACTAGCATGGTGTACCTAATAAAGTGGCCGGTGAGTGTATATCACCATGTTTTTTTACCCTCTGACTAATGTAATTGGGTCTTTTATGCTTGTATGTAATTTTCCCATGTTAACTGTATACTTACTCATCTCCTCTCCCATCTCTTCTAATCTCCTCCTCCATGATGTTTTCCTCCGCCAAGATGTTTTCCTCCAGAATATTATCCTCCTCTTCCATGATGTTAACCTCCTCCGCAATATCATCCTCCTCCTCTTCCTCCTCCACAATTCTCTCCTCCTCCAAGATGTTTTCCTCCTCCTCTTCCTCCTCCAAGATGTTACCCTCTTCCTCCACAATATAATCTCCTCCCTCTTCCAAGATGTTATTTTCTTCCTCCTCATTCCCCACCTCGATGTTGTTCTCCTCTTCTCTGTTGGACAGAAAACATCTTGTTTAAAATATTTTCATGTTGTAGCCAATTAATATTATATCAATGAGATATGTCATATCCATAAAGATGATATACTTGGCCTCAATTATGATAAATGGTGGCTTATACTGACCAATCAAATGGCTGTATTTATCTGATTTATAGTTTTAGGGTTTAGGAATTTTACACATATTCAGCAAATTATAGATTACGCTTCAGTGCTTTGTCTGGAAGAATGTGAGGTAACATCCAGAAGAATAATGGGGTAACAGTTAATGATCTACATAATATATTATATTATTATACTATACCAGTGATACATACATCAGATGTTCAGCCACCTCCTCCTGTCTCTCCATCTCCTCCTCTTGACTCTCCACCTCCTCCATCTCCTCCTCTCTCCCCGCCGCCTCTATCTCCTCCTTTTTTTATCTCAAATCTGTTAAAGAATAATGAAAACTATAAGTATCCAAGACACTGTCTTTCTGCTATACAGATATATAACACATAGAGGATGTAGGATGGTGTCACCCTTCAGTCACTATATATATCCATCCTGCTAACTACACCAAGCTATAAGGTGTAGGTGGATAGGCGACAAAGAACATTAGAAATCTATCTAATTTAACAGTGAGTTTCCTAGTGACAGATTCCCTTTAAGGTTGGACTAGCGTATTACAAGTACATAGAAATCAACTGTCCCATTCTTATAGATCCACCTGCTCTCCGATGCAATGTCGACAGCATGTAGGTGAACAATGAAGGGAAGGCTGCACTGGCATAGCGCATGGCCTTTTCTTCAACCAGCTGATCTGCGGGGGTGCTTGTTGTTGGACCCCCACTGATTTGATATTGATGACCTATCCTGAGGAAACATCATCAATAAAAATATCTTGGAAAACCCCTTTAACATATTGATGACCTTTTCAGCACCAAAACCCCACTCATGGTACCAGTAACTCACTTATACCTGCACCCCATGATGTCACATTGTACATTTACAAGAAAAGGTGGACTTACCTAACTTGCTCAATTCACCAACCAAACCTGCAGTAGAGGAAAAATAAAGAAGCAATCATTACTAAAGAGGAGGAGACATGATAGAAGGAGATGACAGACATAACAGGAGCAGAGGACACAGCGAACTTACCTCCAAC